>QNUK01000735.1:0-242500 GCA_013621035.1 Clarias magur | reverse complement strand
CCAACCAATATCTACAGTATGGTTATGGGCCACTACTAATCAGGAGCATTATGTCCTTAAGTATATTACTGTATGTTCTATGATCTGTCTCTCATTGCATTTTTATGCAAAATGAGTGCCACTATTAAAGACGATATCACAGCAATCAATGACCGGACCTAAAAAAAAAGGACAAAAAACATCAAAGATCATAGATGTTTTTCAAAGCAATGTTCTGGTTGAAATGTCAGTCAGTGAGCATTTGGGCAACGTATGTAAAAGCATGCTAGCCTCAGTGTAGAATAACAGAATAATAGCACTTAGTATTTGCTGGAGCATGTTTTCCCACAGACATTGCTTAACCATGGCTGTGTTTTCATGCTACTTTGAGTACCTGGAGTATCTGCATGATTTGTATTGCCTGTCACATCCGATAACGCATAAATAATTGCTCTGTGTGAAACAACAGGACAGAACAGAGAGCACATCTGTGGAGTTCCTCCCCAGAGACCGGCCTGACAGCTTGCTCCAGGATGAAGATCCGAATGGAGTTCTCCCATGCTTCAGTCTATCTATTTGTTAATGAGGCTCACATAGGAAAAAGTTACCCTGTGCTAAGAAGAAATAATTGCAAGCAAATGAGACAACATCTTATACTTTGCCAGCTACAATCAATTGACTTTCAGTAAGAAGGCAGACAGAATTGCTAAAGAGGACATGCGGTGAATATCAGCAGGTCTTAATAATGCCACAGACATAGGTCTCCACAAAGCAGATTAAGGGAGCTCAACCAGCAAACAAATGCCAACTACCTTTGGCTAATTCATATGCTCCACTGCACTTTGAGGACTTGAGCCACAAACCGCAGGCAAACTGCAGCAACTTTGGACCAGTCTTTTAGGGCACAAACTAAATCAGTACTCAATATACTCTGAAAAAAAAAGGCACCAAAGTGTACTTGGCCTTGTCACTTTTGTGGAACCATCAAAGGGCACTCCTTTTGTATTCAAAGACTGAGCTTTTTATTTATTTCTTGTTTGCACATCAAACATGCTTCTCAGAGGTTGAACCTTTTTAACAGCTAAACTGCAAAACACTATTTTCTGTGCTTACAGGGATTGAGGCTCCTTTTAGCTAACATACTTTAGCTATTATTATCAATAATGTCTTGATTATGCTGGTTAATTATCTGCAGTATAATATCAATTTTCAACTATTGTTCTTTGCAAAAGTGATGTGAATCCATCCAAACATTGTTTATAATGATGGTTATGTGTAGGGTCATGAAGGGCATGAAGCCTATCCCAGGAATCTTCTGGCGCAAGGCAGGCTACACCCTGGATGGAGTGCTAACCCATCATGGGGCACAAATCAGAGATCAGGTTCAAATCCCCAACCCAAAAAGTCACCATTCCACTCAGAATGAAGTATAGTAATTGGAAATATTGCAACTGTCCCACTTGATGAGAGTCGAGATTCTTTTTTTTATTAAACATCAATTAAATAATAAAAACTAAATGTAAATATTAATAATTATAAGTATTAAAAGCACTGCCACTGGCTTAGTCCTTAGTAGAAGTTATTGTTATGTGGTCATTGCTCTAACCGCTGACAGTTCAATAAACTAGTTCCGTTATTTATCCAATAAATATAAATACTCTTATGGTATGAAAACAAATACATTTTAAATCAGAAAACCAGAAACTCTCCATAATATTCATATCTAAAAATAAATCTAAGTACGAAATATAAACTTGTAAATTTAATGCAAGTGTGAGAGTTTGGTGATGAAGGCAGAGGCAAATGCAGATTAATTTTAACTCCATTAACTCCAAGTAGGCGGCACGATTCCCGTCTCTGTGTGCATGGAGTTTGCATGTTCTCCCCGTGCTTGGTGGGTTTCCTCCGGGTACTCCGGTTTCCTCCCAGAGTCCAAAGACATGTAGGTTAGGCTAATTGGCGTTTCCAAATTGCCCGTAGTGAGTGTATGTGTGTGTGTCTGTGCCCTGCGATGGATTGGCACCCTGTCCAGGGTGTACCCTGCCATGTGCCCCAAGTCTCCTGGGATAGGCTCCAGGCCCCCCGTGACCCTGAATACAGAATTAAGCGGTATAGATGATGAGTACCAACTAAACAACATCCATGAAAACAAGAATATAGGCCATAGACTAGTGTATGCTAGTTAGGTATAAACAGAAAATAAAACCAAATTTTATAATAATGGATCACTAAAATAAAAATAATAATGAATAATAATAATAATTAAAAAAATGAAATTTAGTTGAGTGCAAGACATGCTATATTTATACTGGCAAACCCTACCCCCTAAATGTGTCGTACTGAAAACAATCAGGTCGCATGATGCAGTGTGGAGCAGTAGCTCATGCCTTGTAGACCATATCCCCTTGGGTGCTACCGTTTCTATGTACAGTATTATATTTGTGCTACTTTTTGGGTATCTGTATCTGACAGGCATAGTGTAAATATGCAGCACTATTATTATGCTAATCTGTAAATGACTTTAGTGAGTGCAGTAAGGTAACTGTTACAGACCAGCAATATTGCTGTTAAATGGAAACAGCCAGTAGCTTTCTCTGACCCTACTTTTCCACTGTTTGCTATGCACAGTATGTTTACATATAGGACACATATTACACATATAGTATCCACCCATCCATCCAGGAACCTCTGTAGTCCAACTACTGTAGGGACCGTGGAGGCCAGTGGTGATAATTCTATTTATTCTCATTTTGTACGATCATGGTAGGACCTCTGGTCAACATCACACACGCATTCACACGCTTTGGAGCCTATCCATGGATACATGAGAGTATACCTTGTACAGGGTGCCAATCCATGGCAGGGCACATATCCACACTCACACACTCATTCACACACTACGGACAATTTGGAAAAATCTATTAGCCTAATCTGCATGTCTTTGGACTGTGGGAGGAAACCGGAGTTCTCGGATGAAACCCACCAAGTATAGGGAGAACATGCACACTCCATGCACACACAGACAGGAATCGATCCTCGCTGGGAATCAAACCCGAACACAGGTACAAGGCAGCAGCGCTAACCACTACACCACCATGCTACATACTGTACTGTGCAACACATCTAGAGAAAAAGAAAAAAAAATCTGTCATAATTTAATAAAAAATATATTTATTTAAATTCTCATATATTTTAGATTCATTTCACATTATTTATAGTGAAACATTTTTAAGCCCTTTTTGTTTTTATTTGGATGATTATGGCTTACAGCTTGTCAAAGGTGAGACTGCAGTTATTAAGATCCACCATGCACAAATATCTTCAGGAAACCGTTGCATTTCTAGTATGTTGCCACTCCTAAATAAGAGACAATGTCAAAAATGTCTTACCTGAGCTAAGGAGTAAAAAATGTGGTAGCTCCGTAGTCAAAGACGGTATCTACCAGAAGATTTTAGGGATTCCGTCTGCTGACAAGCTTTATAGACATTCAGATTTCCTTTTCCAGCAGGACGTATCACCTGCTTAAAACTAACACTAACGTACCATGCTTACCCAGATATCTGCTGTGTTTGATTGGCTAGGGAACTCGCCTGACCTGAGGATCTATGGGATATTGTCAAGAGAAAGATAAGAAACACAGGACTCACCAATACAGACGATCATAATGATTTGATGACTGCTATCAAAGCAACCTGATCTTCAATTATGCCTCAGCAGTGGCACAGGTAGATTACAACCATGCTATGCTGCATTGGTCCAGTAATTCATGTAAAGGGCAGAGACTAAGTACTGAATGCATACATTTATTTCTTTATTTTTCCCTTGATCTTGGGTATACTGGATATTTAGGAATACTGGTATTCATGATTTTGATTAACCTGATTTATAAATAAAACAAGAAGGCTTATTAATATACATTTCATTAATCTAGAATATATGAGTTTCACTTTGATATTATTAGAATTTAATTAAATAAAATGTAAAATTAAATTACATGATGGATTTTTATTTTTATTTTTTACAATATTTTAATGGTTTGAGATGCACTGTACTTTATATTGTTATAAAGAAAACTGTTTAGTTTTCTGTTAAAGAAAACTGTTTAGTTTAGATCCACACAGGTTCATATGGCTGAAAAATTCATCACTGTAGCTGGTTTTGTGAGAGCAGATGGTCCTTCTGGGCTCTCCTGAGTTCCCTGTGACAGAATGAAGAATCAGGTTATTGTTTATGGCTGTGAAGATGGAGCACCTCTGTTTAGCATAACAAATTAAACTCAAGCTGATGGGCACTGGTTCACAATTACACAGGGGGCCAATGCATTGGGCACTCCAGCATTCACCAGCACAATAGAACATGTTGTTCAATTCAGCACTCAACAGGAAAAACATGAGTGGGAGGCTACAGCTGTAATAAAAACGTAATCTGTTGTGTAGACATGTAGCCCTTTTATCATGTTACATGTTATATAAGTTGCACATGCAAACTACCAGTAAAAGTTAATGACTGGTGCCTTTAAAATGCAGTGAGCAGTCAGTATTTGCGTCATGCTAAAAGGTTAATGTAGCTTTTTCTATGGAATCAAAAAAGAAGAATGAAAAGTCTTACATTAAAGGGATTGAGGTGAGAATGAAGTAGCGTGGAACTTGTGTAGGCGTAAGTGGGAATCATTTGGGAGGTCAGCTTTATCATCACTTGCAGGCTACAATAGGCAACCAAATTGATTTAATTAATCACTTGATTTAACATGTCATTCGTTATTAAATGGGTGATCAATTATAAAAAATTATTGTGCAAATGAACATTCAAGCATTTCCAAAAGTACTTTGCATGAAGAGAGAAGTGATGTGAACAGGAAAACCTAATAAGCCATAGAAATATGGCCCGAGTGAAGCAGTCAAAAGTACAGTTCACCAAGAAAGATGTATTGGCATATATTTTCCGATCAATCCATATTCATTTTGAAAAAATTTTTTTTTTCTGAAGTATCTATTTCTAAACTTGAATATAAATTTATAGACAATACAGCGTTTTTATATTTTAGCAAAAATATTTTAGAAGATATTCTAATATAAAATGTGAAAAATGAGTTATGTGTAAAATGTCATTAAAAAATGTGAAAAATGAGAAGATGCAAAACCAATGAAATACCAATGTATTGTATCATTTGTTAGTTGATAAGATTGTTCCACAGCAAATGTTTTTATACACCAGAAAAAAAATTACCCATCTTCTATTCCGCTTATCCTGTACGGGGTCACAGGGGGCCTGGAGTAGATTGTCACTTTAGTATAGATTAAAAAGAAATTGTTTAGTGGAACACAAAGACATTTGAATATCTCTGAAATGAGAGAAGATACTCAGCATTAACACAAAATATTACAAGTGTTTCAAATTAAATCCAAATTTTCCCCAAAATTAAGACTGCCTTCCAAATTGTGGACTTTTGTCTTGAGCTGTCCTATCCAATTCAAGTTCCATAGGTTTATAAAATATTTTTTTATAATCATTGTTTGTTTGTTTGCTTAATTATCATTATTATTATCATGATTTATATTATTTTTATTATTTATATATTTATAAACATTGGCAGTATTTAAAAAATTAGGTATTGGAAATATGTAAAGATCATTCCACAGGGAAATGTCAACCATTTGCAAAATTCAACATCGAACTTTTAAGCACAACTGTACCTTTAAGGCACAAATAATTGGATTGCTGTATGTATTGTAAGCAGCTTGTCAGTCTTGGTTTCAAGTTTCCTGAGATGAGTTTTAGTGTATGAACCAAGCATACACTGCATGATTACTTTTGCCAAACCTCTGACATAAGTACAGTAGCTTTTTTGAAATAATAACTGCATTTACAATCCATGACAAACAAAAAAATATTGCTGGTCTGTACAGTATCTGTTTTCCATTTTCTTCTTGCTGGTAATTAAATGCAGAAAGTATTCTTCTTCCAATTCTTCTCAAATTTGAGACAATTTGCAAACAAGATTAAGTTTAAGACGAAGTTGAGAGAGAACAGTTGGGTATGGCCTCAGGCACATAATGTATAAGGTGAAATGTATTTTGGTGCAGAGCCAAAGTGCACACAGACATGAGGGCTCCCTGGACTCCTGAGTGATCAGTAAAGAGTGGGGAAGACAGTATCCAAGCATACCAGTTGTCTATAATATTCTACAGGAGGTTCATGAGTCCCCCAGATCTGGTGCTTTACCTTATACAAATCTATTCACAAAGGACATGAATAAATAAATAAACTTGGACTTAAAGACTGAGTCTATGTCTGAGAACATTAATTGGAAGGCGATTTCATAACCTGGGGCTTTGTTGGAAAAAGCTCTGTTCCCACTTTAGTTTTCATAATACAATGTCCTGACAAAGCAGCCTGCACTAGGCAATTAAGTAACCGCAACAGTCCATTGTTATTTTAAGACACGAAGGTCAGCTGTTCTGGAATAGTTCTTGCAAGAACAGTATTATCGAGTGGATTTGCAAAACCCATCAAGCACCATGATGAATCTGGCTCTCATGAACACCATCACAGGAAAGCGAGACCAAAACGTACCTCTGCTGCAGAGGAGACGTTCATTTAGAGTTACCAGTTACCTCAGAAATCACCGTTAGAGCCATAAAGACAGGTCATAAGTATCAACTGCTTAAATGAGATTATTGCATATTTTAGATACATTCAGCTTTGTTTAGGATTTATTTATTTATTTATTTATTTGTATAAAATTGTTAAATAATATAATATTTATTGTCCTGTGTAACTTGACAAGGACAAGAATTGGGCACTCTGAGAAATATTTGCTAATGAGATTACATTTGATGAGATCCTGATAACCATCATTTCCTTTGGTTTTGCAAATGACTGCCTCATTTGTTATTTTCTTAAATGGGAGAAGGAGGAAGAGCACTTTATTCGTAGCAATATGCTAATCCTAGGAAGGCCACTCTTTGTTTTAGTAACAGCCTATGGAAATATTCCAATATTATACAGTAGTCATAGTCCTATAAATATTCCTATATGGAAATATTCTTTGAGTTTATCATGCAATTCCTATAGATTTTCAGGTGATTTATCTTTTTTTTTTTGCTGTGCATCTACCGTTCTACCACGTTTGAAAGGAATCATACGGTATTCCATATTCCAACAGGCTACCTTGATCATCTGCTAACTGAACAAAGTTGTCACCCAGGTTCCATCACATTGAGACTGTGTCTGTTCTCTAAGCTAAACGAAAATAGAAAGACTCAAAAATGTAGAAAGCCTCTTTCAATAATCAAATCAATATAAAATGAAATGCACTGCAACACCTCTGATCTAAATGACTGTTAAATATTAGATCTCTCACAACAGTAATCAGAAGTGAGTACTGTTAATGAAACAATCACTAATCAGACGTTTGGTACAATGTGGATTAAACTGAATGAGTATAGCTTTACATGTTCAGTATCTAGTCCTTCTGAATACAGTTACATACAGACTCATCATACTAGTAGAGGAGGAGGCGTCGCAGTTATTTATAATGATAATCTAAACATCATACAAAACATGGACACAAATTTAACGCAATTGAATTTATCTATACCAACATAAACATAGCCACAAATACTAAGACTGTCTATTCAATTAAAGTAATTGTTATTTATAGACCCATAAGGAGTTACTGGACTACTGAATGGAATATCTGGGGTTCAAGTCCCAGCATCGCCAAGTTGCCACTGTTGTGCCCTTAAGCAAGGCCTTTAACCTCTAGTGGCCCTGTATCCTGACTGACCCTGCACTCTGACCCCAGCTTCCTAACTGGGATATGTGGGCGGCACATTGGTGTATTGGTTAGCTCTGTCGCCTTGCACCTCCAGGGTCGATTCCCGTCTCTGTCTGCATGGTGTTTGCATGTTCTCCCTGTGCTTGGTGGGTTTCCTCCGGGTACTCGAGTTTTTTTGCAAAGACATCCAAATTAGGCTAACTGGCATTCCCAAATTGCCCGTAGTGTGTGTGTGTGTGTGTGTGTGTGTGTGTGTGTGTGTGTGTGTGTGTGTGTGTGTGTGTGTGTGTGTGTGTGTGTGTGTGGAAGTTCCCCTCCAGGCTCCAGGTCCCCCATGACCCTGAATACAGGGTAAAACAGTATGGAAGATGAGTGAGAGTGAGTGAGATCCCCAGGGCCGTCTTTTTCTTTGTAAATTTGCGGATTTCCTATCCAACCCGGTCATTTCTATACACAAAGCATTAGTTGCTGGAGATTTTGAGAATCCAGAAGACCCCTCTGAAAACAGCATTTATTCCATTTATGTCCATTTTGGACTCAGTAGGAGTAAAATAGTGCATAGCAGGACCCACTCATTAAGCTGGTCATACTCTGGATTTAATATTAACCTTCAAATAAAATATAAAAAAAATAGTGGCGTTTCCACAGTCCAAAGTTATCTCAGATCATTATCTCATCTCATCTAAAGTCTTTCTTAGTAATTATGTATGTACATTGATGTGCTACCGCATTAAATGTACATCAACTACTGCACAGAGCTTTATCAGTAATCTCCCTGCGCCATCAACTATGATTGGTTCACTATCTGACCCCAAAGAACTCGATCATGTGATGAATATTTGGAGTTACCATTCCTTTACACCATATATAACGCAGCTCCACTTAAAAGAAAAATAATTTAAGAGAAAAACTAGCACCCCCGTATAATGATCATATATAGAAGATCTATATATGATATATATATCTATATATAGATCTTCTTGAAAACTAAAAAAAATCTTGGTGCTGCAAGATCAACATATCAACATATCAACTATATCTCTCTACTCTCCTAAAAAATAAAAAGAATCCTAGATTTTTATTTAACACTGTAGCAAAATTCCATCCATCCTCTGTTGTCCAGTGGTGACCATTGTATTTATTTCAATTTTGCATGTCCATGGTAGGACCTACAGTACGGGCAACATTCACACTCACATTCACACACTACGGGCAATTTGGGTCATGTATATAATATTATTAGAATAGCCCTAATAGCCATTTTAGAAATATTGGCAAGATAAAAGAAAAAAGACTAGTTTATGCTTTTGTTACCTCTAGTTTGGACTACTGTAAGACCTTACTGTCTGGATGTTTAAGTAGATGCATGAACAAGCTACAGTTAGTCCAGAATGCAGCACCCAGAATCCTCACTAGAATCAGAAGAAATAAGCACATCACGCCTATCTACACTGCACTGCCTCCCAGGGGAATTATACATCGATATACTGCTATTGACCTATAAAGCAATAAATGGTCATGATACCTGGATGCACCGCTATTGTTTTATGTTCCACAACACCTACTTCAGTCAAAGTGAGCAGGCTGCTTGTCAGTACCTCTTATTATGAAAACAGAGCTTTTTTCTTACAAAGCCACAAAGTTATGGAATAGCTGTCCAATTACAGTTTGGGACTTGGACATAATCTCAGTGTTTAGGTCCAGGCTGAAAGGCTTCTGTGAGTGGATTTGTCTTAGGTGCAGATTTGGGAACTCATGGTTATAAAGTTAGGAAACTGGTATGTTTGGATGTTATCTCCCCCCACTCTTATTGATCACTCAGGTTTGACAGGGAAGTGACAGGTTGCTTAACTGTGCTTCCCAGTGAGCCCTCATGTCTGTGTTTCCTTCTAACTTTTATTTATGCGGTCATAGTTAGTGATATCAGAGTTCCTGCTTGCACTCAGCGCAAAATATCCATTGGGCATTTCTGTTATGAGACTGTGAATATACCTAACTCTCTCTCCCTTTCTCTGTTGAGCTACACATGGTACTTCTGGGTTGCCAGAGATCCGAACTCCTTCTCCCTCACCGGACCTGTCTGACACTTCCTGGTACCCTGCTTCTGGTCGCAGTAGTGAGGACTTCATGTATTTTGTCACATGACAGAGATCATATTTTTACCCCATTCTGATGTTGGACATCGCCCAATGGTGTTGGCCCCTATCTGCACAGATGTGTACAGGTGTATACCATAATAATTTTTTTGTGTGTACAGTTTATTTAGCTATTTTGCACTGATACACTATATAGAAGATAGCATTATGTAATTAAAGCAGAATGATCAATGGATGGCTAATTGTCATAAAGCTGGGGCAGAGATATTGGATTTACGTTAGTTGCACTCCATTCCACTGTTCACTGATTCACTGCACTCTAAATTAATTCCATGCAAGAAAGTAATGGTATGCATCAAGTGGACACTTTCTCTCCTTAAGAAGAAAAGTATTGTCTTTAGTGTTAAAGAGATGGTAGGGAAAAATGTTTCACACAATACACAATAATCTGACTCATCCTGGAGTATATATATATTTTTAGCAGTGTGTGCGCTGTTAATGAATGTTAACCATGATATGCTATATTTAACCTAGCTTATTTATCTATACTAGAGCATCTAAGAATTCTAAAGAAATCTAAAGAATCAGAGCTACAGTATTTCCATACTATAGTCCGACTGAAAGGACTTTCAGAAAAGAAAAAGAAAAAACTTTATGGCATTAAAATCATCAACTATTACGAATGCTTTGACTTTATAACTGAATTATAAAGAAATTATATAAGTCTCTCAGACAAACATATTATTTAGTATTTATATAAGTATAGACTATTTAGTAACCTTCAGATTTTTTACTAATGTAGATCTTTCTAAATCTACCTTTTGTAATAAAACACACTTTATTTTAATTTTTTTTAAAATCCACACACAATGAATCATATCAGCAACACCAAAGTAAACTATTGCATAAGCATTTTTAAAAAAACAGATTCCTGAAGTAGTTACTCTTACCTGTTCTATACTAAATTAACATTCTTCCTGCACAAACAGTCTGCTAGGGCATAAAGAAAATGTAGTTTCCAGTCTCATTACACTTGCAGAAACTGATCCTGACACACTGTTATAAGCCCTGATACATTGTATGAGCCTCCATAGCACCAAACTGCTCAAGAGAAAAGAAAAACTGACTTTGTAGTCAATCTGCACAATGGTGTAATAAACAATAGTAGTGTCACGTGTTGGTTGTTCCTATGTGATATAAAAACAGAACACATTAAAAATGTGGAACTAAAGGGGAATTAGAGTTGATATTGGGGCAGAGTTTATGAAGTATTACAGATAAGTCACACTGGAATTCATAGTACTAATTATATATGAATAAACTCTATTACCTGTATGGTCTGACAGAAGGATGATCTTATTTCTTGATTATCAGTTCTAGTATCAAAATCAATTATCACATTAACAAGCTAAATAAATATAATGTTAAAATGTATATTTACCACACAAGACAGTGGACTTAAAAGGTATATTTATTTATATATATACATATTGATACATATTATATATATTGACAGTTATATATATTATATATTAACTGTCAATATATTAAATGAATAAGTGTTCTGTTTTACTGGTAAATTGAAAAGATTTTATAATGTTAATATTCCTTGTTGCTACACTAACTGGTACTAATTGATAATTAATAACATAAAAAAAAATAAAAGAATATTCACAATATACAGAATAATATATTGTATTAATATATTACAATATATTGAAATATACATATGGAATTGCAGGTTTTCATACATTGAGAAATATATATCTTAATGTGTGTAATTTGATTAAATATATCTATTTCCTTATATTTTTTTACAATATGCTTATTTTGTTCGAACAAAATTAACTTTGTAGGCATAATCAGACCACACAGACAAAGTAAAAGTGTGTCTAATTCTTAAACTTGCATAAAGTTTTAATAATGTTTAAATAAAACAATTAGTATTAATAGTATAAATATAACGGTTTTTGTCTTCATTGCAATATCCATAAATGGTCCATTCATATATTGCAATATATTCATAAATATAAGCTCTGGTTTCCTATATATGAAAATGTATTATTTAATATTTTGCTATATATTTTTCTTCCGTAAAGGATTTTATACCCACATTATGATTTATATTTTTATTAAATAAAAATAGTATTTGTGGTCAACTCTGCTTACTATTTTTATTATTTTATTTAACCTCTGCTTATTTTTTTGTTACAGATTTTATTCACATTTTTTAAATTTCAGAATAAGTTTGTATTTGTTAAGCCTAGAGTCATTACATAAGAGCTTTAAACTAATTGTTGCTGTAAATATTATGAAAAAAAATGTGATATGATTTTTACTTAAATTAACATCAGAATTCATTCAGCAAACCGTCATTTTTAGAAGTTTGAGGCAGAGGTCTCATCACACCAACTGGGTATATGAAGTGATATTTGTCTTATACAAGACCCAACCTTTCACACAAACCTTCCACATGCTTGAAAATAAAATCCTTTAAATTAAACCATTAAAGGATTAAAGGGTCTCTAAACAGCAGATACCATCACAAATTCCTCTGGCGTACAGTGTGTGTGTGTGTGTGCGCGTGTGTGCGCGTGTGTGTGCGTGTGTGTGCGTGTGTGTGTGTGCGTGTGTGTGCGCGTGTGTGTCCATGTGTGTGTGTGTGGTTTTTATATTTTTTTTATCCCAATCCACTGGGTATTACAATAGTTTGGTGTGAATATAGCTGTACTTAGTTCCAATGCCTTTGTGGAATCCAGTATTATCGGCAACGCCAGTGAGTTTTTTTTTTTTCCATTTCAGTAAACATAATATAATTGATATTGGCCTTGAGGAGATATCTATCTTTGTTTAGGCAGGGATAGCAATACAGGTATGGCAGCATATAAATTCCCCCTCCAAAGTAGAGCTGCTATTACTCAAGAACTGTGAAAACTGATGGGTATTTTGCCCAATAATGGAAGATGCTAAATGCCTGGCTAAAAAAGAACCACATCTATTGGCTTCTGTGACAGACATCAAGACCAGGGCATCTTGTGGATCAGTGGAGGTCACAGGCTCTAACTGTATTAATCAACCCCACAGCCAAGAGTGTACGTACAATCTTTGCAAGGTCATTAATCTAATCTCACAGAGAGAATCGGTCAAAACATGTTTTTGTCATTTGAAAAGACTGGATAGTAACTGGGACATCAAAGTGGCATAGTGGTTAGCAGTGTGGCTTTTTACCTCAGGGGTTGAGGCTAGACTTCTGCCATGGGTTTGTGTGCACGGAGTGATTGGTGATTGGTGGGTTTCCTCACGGTACTGTGGAGGATTAGACTAATTGGCGTTTCCAAATTGCCTGTAGTGGATGAATGACAGAATGACTGAGTGCTTGGCACTCAGGATAAGTGGTATAGAGAGTAAAGGAAGTAATATAATGGATAATCCATGATCCAGACAAAAATTAATACCTGCTGTCAAAATTTTGCACAAAAACAGAAGCAAGTACAACAGTCAAAGACTGTTGCAAATTTCCCCAAAATGTCTAGTCAAAACAGACCAGTATTTTTATCATGTAGTATGGAGTGTACCTTTAATTTGTTACCATAAATCTAAATTCATACATTTATAAATCACCATCCTGAATCTATATTTAACTTCGATAGATCTTTACCTGTCACTTAGCCGGAGACATAAGATTTAATAAATAAAGAACATGAGCTAATAAGTATTAAAGGTTAAAAGGTTAGAAGTTTAAAAGTTTAGTCAAACTGTCTTGTCTGAATTAATCTAAAATAAAAAATGAACATCTGAGCCTCAAGGTTAAGGCTTACGTAACCTACTGGTATTTGAGGCAGAGAAGCCTGACATGAACAATTTAGAGTGCAAAGCATTACATAACAGATGCTGGAAAGTCTTAAAATGCTGCACTCTGGCCTTCCATAAAGGAAATCTCAAAGTACTCCAAGTCACTACCGTCCTTCATTTGCCTTTTTTTTTTTTTCTTCTTTTTTTTCCATAGAAAATGCATTCAGTATTTCAACCATTAGTGGTGTACATAATAAGTAATGGCTACAAATGGATATACAATATGAAGACTGGAAATGGAGTTATATTAACAGTGCACAAATAAACACCAGAAAGCCTAGCTGTTCTGCATGTGTGCATTACGGTTCAGTAGTTTGTCTATTTGTCTTCCCTTAGCTATAATGAGATTCACATATTCAAATCAAAGCAGTATGCTGTGCCTTTAGATGTTAGTTGTTCCATTAGGTGTTTAATGAAGACTCCATTAGGAGCAGCATTATATTTTGCACTGATCAGTTACTGTTTGTTTAGGGAACTCAGAGCCAATCTTAGTTTACAAAACTGAATCCTTTAAAAGGAGACACTAGGCAGCTGCAAAGTGCACCCTCTACGCATTGCAGTCAGCTGCTAAAATAGGATATGACAGATCTGGGTTCTGAGTACCAGCTCGACACTCTTACTTTAAGTCTGCTTTTTCTAAGCCTAAATGTTCTGTAATAATGATCATTCTTAACTTGTGAACCAGGGACCATTTTCATCAAGATCCTAAGGGTAATGCTCAAACATTCTGAGACCAATTTCACTTTGACTGGTTCAAGTCTTTCAAATATGAATAAAGCTATGAGCTATAATAATATTTCTTATACATAAGTGAATAGAACCCCATGAAAAGAGAAATCAGGAAGTACCCTTTTAGTTAGGAATTGAGAAAATGACTCGTGCAGAGCATGCAGCTTTCAACAGTGGAGAAATATTTTTGCATGATCTGAAAGACAATATGCAGATTTAGTGGCTAATTATGGTCTCATTGCATGGTGTGATTTAATGTACAGCTTGTAGTCAGGACAGCATACATTCATCAGCTTGCAGTTATTGCATCACTTAAGAGTGGGACAGAAAAAAAAACTCATTATACAACAGTTAGTTCTGACCAAGTAATCTGATTGGAAGATGGGCGTTTCATGAGTGGGTGATATACAGTAGAGCATAACAAGATTTGGCCAGCTAATTCTATGTATCACTTCTAATTACTCCATTTTAACAATAGTTAATTACACTAACTGTTGGTCGCAGCATGGGTAAAAGTAGATCCGCAGTATTAGAAAGAAATTAGGTAGAGCAGGTGTCTGCCAAAACCCATGTTTGAAACCAATCACGTAAGCACTTTCAGCAAGGAAGCATTTGATAATGTTATGGCATCCTAACCAATATTTAACCTTCTTAGTAATTGCTTCTAAATTGTTCAGAATTGCCTCTGAACTGTTCATGTTGTTTTATTCACAGTTAACCCAAGCTACTACACTAGCTTCTAACACATGGCTGAATCTCAAATCCTTCTCTAGCCCCTGATCAAAGGGACTACTTGGAGTGTGAGATAAGGAATTCTAACTTGCAACTTTCACGGCACACTAACTTTTCATTTTACACTATTTAGATTTCAACTCCAGAACCCTGGAAGTTAGCTATTATTTTACAGTAGAATAGGTGGAAATTTAAACCTTGTCAGTTTCTTAGGACTCGCCATGGTTTATTATCCCCACCTGTTGGCTACATAGTGCCAGTAAGAATTTAAAACTACTTCACCGCTGTTAATTATACTTAATGTCAGTAGCTAAGTGTCGGTCACCAGCTCATGGAAGGATATTTGTTGACAAAGCAAAAAATAACTGTAAATTAACGAATCATAATTTCTTGATAATAAATTGAGTTTGTGGTATAACAGTGGATATGACCACATCACAGTTGTGCTGATATTCAGTGCAACAGCACTCCCTCTGGTGTGATATTGCTTAATTAGCACATAATAACTATAATAAATAGGAGAAGACTACTCATTTCCTTTTTACACATACACACGCGCACACACACACACACAGACACACACACACACACAGGTCCATTACACAGCATCACAATTTAGCCTTTATTACTCTGTTAAGTATGTTTCTTCTAACCAACTTCAGCTCAAATTGGGTAAATTAATTGGCCAGTCTACTTGGTTAGGTGCTGAAAAACAGTGGAACCTCGGATTGCGAATAACATGGTTTATGAGTGTTCCGCAAACCGAGCAAAGATTTTTAATAATTTTTTATTCAGAAACCGAGCAAGTATTAGTTTACGAGCGCCGAGTATCATGCTTCGCACATGCGACTCTTATTTTGACACCGAGCGTCACTCTCTCACCTTCCCCCCCTACGAGCCCACTTCCGGAACGAATTATGCTCGTAATTCAAGGTTCCACTGTAATTGTTTTAGAACATTTCCAACAGTTCTGATCACTGCAGGATACATCAGGTTGCGGCCATCAGCAGATACACCATCAGGAAAAACAAAGTGATTCCACTGGCAGACAAGCATGCTCAGGTAAGGATGACACATCCAGCACTAATAATGCTTCTTTACTGTTGCACTCTGGGCTTTATTTCTGCTGGTTTCAATAGACAAATCAATTAATCAGAACTGTTTATGTATGATGGACTAGACTGTTAGACATGGTTGTGCGAGTTAAGGCCAGTCAAATGTATTTAGAACTTGGTTTCAAAGTTCAGACGATAAGTAGTTTAAGGCTTAACTCAACCCTGCTCCATTGCATTACAACACATTTATTTGTGTGTAAATTTTGGTTTATTTACACCACATGCCCAAAAAAAATCACACACACTGATATATCATTATTCCACTTTAGCTACATTTATTTCTGGACAGTGTTGCATTGATTTTTGACTGAGATCTTTTATTGATGATACTACTCCATATAACCTTCTTCAGCACTTCTCAAATACTTTTCCTGGGCTTAAGGTCAGGACTCTGTGTTGGCCAACTCAAGTGTGAAAATAAGTCCTCATGCTCATCTAGTACATTCAGGTGACTAAATTTTCTTGTCAGATAACATTGTTGAGCCAAGAGCTCACCAACTGAAGCAACCTCAGATCATGAGACGGCATTCAGAGCCTTGTACATTGTACTGAGGCACTGTGCATGATAGATGCATTGCTTCATGCGCTTCCCTTCTTACCCTGATTCACAAATCGCTCAGGAATAGGATAAATATGGAATTATCTTTATACCAATCTTTATACTCCCAAATTAAAGCCTTTTTTTTTTTGTAACAAGTGGTTTTCTTATGGCCACACAGCTATTTTGTCCAAGTCCTGTAAGTTATTGTCACATGGTGCATGTGGTAATGTTCTGACTTTCACTTACATAGCTGCTTTTTTTTACAATGCATTTTTTATGATGCTAAATCAAAGTGTTTAGGTGATCTCAGAATATGATGATGATTATTATTATTATTATTATTATTATTATTATTATTACCTTCTAAAACACTGAATCATCTTTTCCACAACCACAGGTTTTGCCTACCTTCATTGTTGTTTAAAACCTACGTACAGTATAAGAACTGATAGTGACACAGGTGTCACATACTATGGAAAGTTATTTTTTTCAGCTATTTCCTTGACATTAACTCATTAAGTCCCTAAATGACATCAAATGAACGTCCTGGTGCAGTCATGTGACAATCCATAGTTCATCCTAGTTCACGTCTACCCATGGCAACATTTCCAATATGGTGGGGTGTCTGGGTACTGTCGCACACGTGACTGAACTACTGTAGCTCATTTTAAAAAGCTTGTTTTTGTTACAAAAAATAAGTTCCATCCAATTTAAACAATTACAATAATTTAATATCTAATGATTTAAATTATATTAACAAAATATTACTGACATTTGTCACATATTACTTTAACACTAAAATTGTCAGAGCAAATGCCATGTGCTGTCTTTCAAAATGTGTTCCATATGGTCTACTGTATTTGGCCTATGTTATATCTGCCCTACTATTGTTTAAAGAAGAAATGGGTCTGAGTTCTTATGGGTTAAAAAATGAGAAGTTACTCACTGCACAAGTTAGTGTTTATAATAATTCTTGCCAGCTGGAACATATTGATCACTGCTGTAATTATCTAATAAAAGGCTTTTTAGTATTTGTTTATTTACATCTAAATAGTTACTTCCAATTTCTTTGGCCAGGCAGTGTATTAGTCTATAATGATGATCTAAAACCGCAGTAATATAAACTGTATAAACAACACGGTAATGTATAATAGTGATATTTTTTAAATTAAGTTTTAATTTAATCAAAACCAATAACAGAACGTTTTAATTATTTTTTTTTTCTTTTTCTGGTATATATGAACATCTCTTTTTTTGCTCTAAGGTTTTAGATGTAATTTTGAGGTAAAGTATGGATACACACTGCAGTGTACTGTATTTATTATATCTTTCCTCATCAATCAGTTTGATTAGTACTTCCATTAATTTTTGTGATAATGTCCTTATACCTTAAAGATTTCCAAATCACAGTGAAATTGTTTCAATTCCAAAATATTAGTTGTTTTAGAATGACACTTAATTCACATTTTCAGATTAATCACAGACATATTTAAACAGGAATTCCTTACAAGTGCACACTAGTGTATTTCAGTGTAAAAGACATACAAGAGGCAATGACATGAACTGTTATAATTTCATTAAAGGGACTTTATTTAATACGGCGACACACTATTTCCTTAAAATATGTTGACATCTACCTGAAACACTCATAGGTGAGCCTCCAATTAACTGTTCCAATAAAGCTCAAATTACACAATTCACTAAAAGGGTTTAATTTAGAGGGTTTTATGATTTGGAGGGTTTTATGATTTGGAGGGTTTTAAGATTTATTGCATTAGAGGATCTTAGTCCAAACCTGTTTCCAAAACCCATCCACAAAATGAACTCCAAAAGAACATTTGCCAAAATTTGTGTGGAAGAATTTAAGTGACCCACAGAGAATGATCCCAACCTGACTGCATGCCTTTGGGGTAACGTGGAATGCTGACAGTGCACCATGGCTTCTTGCTGGATATCAGTCTCCAACCTTGCCAATGCTCTTGTGGCATGAATGTGTGGAAAATGTACCATAGCTACACTGGGAAAAAACTACAAGTTTTATGGTAGTTTCAACATGGTGTTTGTCTTGTGTTTGTTGTTACATCTAATAATACAACGTCCTCCCTTTGTGTAGGCAAATGAATGAAGCCTGAGCTTTGGTCAAATCAATCCTCCAACAAACCTCAGACTTGAACACTGAAACAGTCCAACTGTCTCAAATGCAGCAGGTCTATGATACAGCTGTTTCATATTGCCCTCAAGGAAAGATTTAAAACCCTAAATAACTGTCTGGCTCTCTTAGACAGTCAAATGCGTCTGATTAGAAATGCCTGCCAACATTTCTTTTAGAGTGCATATAATTATTATTCATTCTCTCTCTCTCTCTCTCTCTCTCTCTCTCTCTCTCTCTCTCTCTCCCTCTCTCTCTCTCTCTCTCTCTCCCTATCTATCTCGCTATAGAAAAACCTAATCTTTGGGGATTTCTTTGTTTTATTCATTTATTTTCCACATTCTAGAATACTGGAGATTTCATAACTGTGTAATAAAACATATGGGATTAGGTAATTAAGTAACAACAACACTCTGTTATTTTAGGACTGAAGGTTGTCTGTCTTGGAATAGTTCTTGCAAGAACAGCACTGTCAAGTGCATTTTCAAAACCATGATGAAACTGGCTCTCATGCAGACCATCCCAGGAAAGCGAGACCAAAACTTACCTCTGCTGCAGAAAAGTTCATTTAGAGTTACCAGCCTCAGAAATCTCCAATTAAGAGTCATTATGAAGGCTTTACAGAGCATAAGTACCAGACACATCTCAAAATCAATTGGTCAAGTGAGATTATTGCATATTTTGGATGCCTTCGGGATTGTTTTACAACATAGAAGAAATAAGGAAAGACAATGGGATTAGAATATAACATGATAAAAGTAATAATGCTGCTAAATGCTTCAAGCATTTTAAAAATGATTTAGTAATTTATAATGCTATTTATCTGATTTATATTAATATAATATATTATATTTTATTATTTGAATGTGTGCCTTTATAATTCTTGTACCATTTAAACATTCTTCATAATTAAAAGTTGGGGCTACTTTACATTTACAGCCTGACTTCTTTAATATAAAGAAGAATATGAATTATTTTATTAACAATACCAAACAAACAGCAACGGAAAACACAGTATGTACAATTTTAGTTGAAGTAAATCATGGACAATTTGATAGAATTAATTAATCTATTTATTTATTCAACTTATTTGATTAATATGTTGCAAAAGCAATTTGTTTTACAAGCTCTACTAGCCATCCTTGGGATAACGTCTTTTAGTCAGGGATTTTCACACACCACCAGTAGCTGTGTGTTTACATGAAGCTTAATTTTCAATTAATAGTCCAGCTGACAGCTAATAAAAAAAAGACACTGCTGTTGGAATAGATTAAACCAACTGAGGCCAGTAATAATATTATTTGTATAGCACAAATAAAGCAGGTACAGGATTAGGACCCAAAGAGTAAAGGTTAGAACCAGAGACTGGTTGTTAATAGAAACTCTAGATAATTACAAAGCTATTTATTAAATGTGCAGAAGAACTGTTATATACTAATGGCTGTAATTTATATTATTTATATTATTATCTTGGACATGGTCTTTTAATATCAAAGCTAAATAAATGACAGAGCATGTTCCTATCTGCAAAATATTCTGCACAGTGCGACTGACAATAGCACATAACCACCTGATGTATGAATATGGCCATAATAAGCCACCTGTAGAGTCATGTAGATTTATACAGGTGGTAGAGCTGTTGTTTACCACCTAGACCATGGGTGGTATCGTTATTGTGTTTTATTTTGACAGTAAGAGCAAATTCAAAGAGTTGAGTCTTGTATTTTTTTCTTTTTATACTATAAAATGTATTTACAAAAAAAAAAAGTGTGCAATATGTTGAAACTAGGGATGTGATCAAGCTGGATCAGTAACCTTGCCACTCATGTGTGCCTGTACTGGAGGATAGATCCTGGCACCTCAAGAAATTACACAAAACTTGCATTATTATATAGTCTATGGGTCACCCAGGGCTCACACCAATGCTACACAGTAATAGCTGTTCAAAGCAAATTCAGATATTCATATCATTACAGTATACAATTCAGTGATTACATTAGCTAGTTAATGACCTAGTTCGTATAAAGTTTTCATGTAATCCTTATGGAGCTACGGTCAGTACAAGGATATTATTAGCACATTGTGGGATAGTCTTTCTTTCTACAATTTAACAATGAATTTAATGTTATTAGTTTTGTATATGGTAAGTTGTAACTTTGTGGATTTATGGACAATTATGGGATGTCTGTGAGAAGATATGTTTAAAAACTAATATTTATAGCCTTGCTCACTCTAAGATTAAATTATATCAGCAGTGTGTCTCATTACTGTATGTACCATGTAAAACCAATATCTTAAGTAACTGGGGTGAATGAAAGAAAGAAGCTTTTGGACCAAATCCAGACTCATTCTTTGTGGTTTATTTTATTTTATTTACAGTTAATAATGTAAATAAAATAAAATATGTTTTAATAACATATTTTACAGGATAACACAGTCTAGCATGCGATTTTCTTTTACTCGACCTAGGAGTCTAATGCAAACATCTTTAAGCATGACAATACCCTATGGACAAAACACGTGTCATTAGGAGAATGTTTGCCAAGACTGGAATAAAAAAACTAAAGGGCAGAAGCAGAGCTTGATCTGGGGCAAGGCCTCAGGGGCATGGCCAAGTGGAAATATGACTGACTCCCAAACTGCCCCTTGTCCTGTCACTCTTCACTTCACAGCACAACACTGGCTACATTTTAAAAGATTTGTAAGCATCATTCGATTTACCATAAAATCAATTTCAAACGTAATGTATTACCTTGATACTGACTGCAGAGCGCACACAGACAGCCACTACAGCAGGAATTTTTGGTTGTTAAAATGTTGAGGAAATTTTTGCCAACATTACTGACGTTGAACCACCACTGGATTAGGTTGTCTTTGAAAGTCAGAATTACTTTGATAAAAGGATGTTGGACTAGCATTGATGTAATGACAGTAGGATAACATTGAAGGAATGACCACCACACAATATTGTAAGTATGACTTTTATATATAACAATATGTACTGTGTACTGCTGATGTTAATCTTCAGTTAAATCTGAGTCAAAATCAAACCGGAGGCAAACCCAGGCTACGGCAGAAGAGCAATGGATGCTATCCACTAATTCACCAGGAAACCTGCTGTAAGTGCTTATATATTGCTTTGTCAACAAGGAACAGCACAAAATAACTCCTACAATAAAAACAAAGATTACACATCTGCAGTTTACCAACGCATTCTTGGCAACTTAAACCAGATAAATGAAAATAAAACCCAGCATTGACAATATCAGCATGTCATGAGTGTATCAAATGCTTTAATGTCTTATGAGATCAGTTCTTTGAAACTGGACATTGTGCAGTTTTGGACATTTTGCAAACACCATATTACTGTACAGGAAGATATAGATATCGAGCAAAGCACAAAGGGAGACTAATCAGTATGCACATCTCTCTCTCTCTCTAATGCCCTTGTGGCTTAATGAGCACACTGCCACTGCCATGCTCCAGAACTTAAGGAGTGTTAGATAAAAGCAAAGGGTGTGACTAAATCTGGAAAACGATGGTCCAAACATGCATAAGGCTGTGATGATTAGGTGTCTACAAACTTATCGTGTATAAAACATAGCCCACTGTTTGAGCCCCTGGTGGGAAACCCCAGCCTCTGGGGTGCACTGTGAATGTCAGTTCCAAGCATAAAATGGGTACGGTTGTGTCATGTTCAGTATTTGTGTCAGACATAAAACCTGTGCCAAATTGAGTATGCAGATGACATTTCTTTGTTGCAACCCCTAATGGGAAAAACTGAAAGAAGAATGATACCATACTCTGAAATTTCCCAAACATCTCTGTACATAGTAGAAAGTGACGATTTTGGCTTTGATTATATAATATTTTCTTTTCTGCTGCAGTTGGATTACCACAGCTACATGATTGGCATGTTGAAAAAAACAGTGTTTGTGTTGTGTGATTAAGAGCTTAGATGTTGATCATGCATTTAACTTTGTATAATATAATATAATATACACATGTGGACAAAATTGTTGGTACCTTTTGGTCAATGAAAGAAAAACTCACAATGGTCATACAGTATAAATAACTTTAATCTGACAAAAGTAATAATTTTAAAAAATTCTATGAATGTTAACCAATGAAAGTCAGACATTGCTTTTCAACCATGCTTCAACAGAATTATAAAAAAAAAATAAACTCATGGAACAGGCCTGGACAAAAATGATGGTTCCCCTAGAAAATCCTGAAAATAATGTGACCAAAGGGACATGTTAATTCAAGGTGTGTCCACTAATTAGCATCACAGGTGTCTACAATCTTGTAATCAGTCAGTGGGCCTATATATAGGGCTCCAGGTAGTCACTGTGTTGTTTGGTGACATGGTATGTACCACACTCAACATGGACCAGAGGAAGCGAAGGAAAGAGTTGTCTCAGGAGATTCGAAAGAAAATTATAGACAAGCATGTTAAAGGTAAAGGCTATAAGACCATCTCCAAGCAGCTAGATGTTCCTGTGACTACAGTTGCACATATTATTCAGAAATTTAAGATCCATGGGACTGTAGCCAACCTCCCTGGACGTGGCCGCACGAGGAAAATTCATGACAAATCAAAGAGACGGATAATCCGAATGGTAACAAAAGAGCCCAGAAAGACTTCTAAAGAGATCCAAGGTCAACTTCATGCTCAAGGAACATCAGTGTCAGATCGCACCATCCGTCGTTGTCTGAGCCAAAGTGGACTACATGGGAGACGACCAAGGAGGACACCATTGTTGAAAACAAATCATAAAAAAGCCAGACTGGAATATGCCAAACTACATGTTGACAAGCCACAAAGCTTCTGGGAGAATGTCCTATGGACAGATGAGACAAAAATGGAACTTTTTGCCAAGGCACATCAGCTCTATGTTCACAGATAGAAAAATGAAGCATATCAAGAAAAGAACACTGTCCCTACTGTGAAACATGGAGGAGGCTCTGTTATGTTCTGGGCTGCTTTGCTGCATCTGGCACAGGGTGTCTTGAATCTGTGCAGGGTACAATGAAATCTCAAGACTATCAAGGGATTCTAGAGAGAAATGTGCTGGCCAGTGTCAGAAAGCTGGGTCTCAGTCGCAGGTCATGGGTCTTGCAACAGGACAATGACCCAAAACACACAGCTAAAAACACCCAAGAATGGCTAAGAGGAAAACATTGGACTATACTAAAGTGGCCTTCTATGAGCCCTGACCTCAATCCTATTGAGCATCTTTGGAAGGAGCTGAAACATGCTGTCTGGAAAAGGCACCTTTCAAACCGGAAACAACTGGAGCAGCTTGCTCATGAGGAGTGGGCCAAAATACCTGCAGAGAGGTGCAGAAGTCTCGTTGACAGTTACAGGAACCGTTTGATTGCAGTGATTGCCTCAAAAGGTTGTGCAACAAACCATTAAATTAGCGGTACCATCATTTTTGTCCAGGCCTGTTCCATGAGTTCATTTTTTTAAAATAATTTTGTTGAAGCATGGTTGAAAAGCAATGTCTGACTTTTATTGGTTAACATTCATAGAATTCTTATTTATTATTACTTTTGTCAGATTAAAGTTATTTCTGTGACCATTGTGAGTTTTTCTTTCATTGACCGAAGGGTACCAACAATTTTGTCCACGTGTGTAATATATGAGGGTGGGTCAAGAATTACCCGCACTTCCATTGGCTGCACTGTCTTATCAGTGGTTTCCATTCAAGGCTACTGTCTCCCCAGTCACTGTTGTGCAGATGTAACCATGTAAATCAGTTCATTTATAACTGCGATGCCCCACTTGCGATTCCCACAAAAGAAGAACATTGTGCAGTGATTTGTTTTTTGTGGTCTGAGGGTGCACCTGAGGCTGACAGAACTCACGGAAGAGCATAAAAGAAGAGTTTGGGAATCTGCAAACGCAATTTGGACCAATATTCTCTAAGGAAGGTTTCGTAAAGAGAATCATTACTGGAGACGGGACATGGAATCATGATGCTTAAAGTTTTCTTGGATTTTCAAGGGCCAGTATTAGAATATTAACAGGAAAAGGTTCAATAATCGACAGTGCTTATTACAGTGAGCTTATTGAAAAGATGAAGCCTAAACTTTGAGATTAAACACAGAGGACTGCTATCCAAGGGCGTTGTGATCTTGCATGACAATGCACATCTGCACACTTCTGCCCATACAGACAATACTCTGCAAAAACTTTGTTTTAAGGTGTTAATGCAGCAGTATAGTCAAAATAGTGTGCTATAGCCCTGATAATACTCCATCCATGGAGTTTATATGTTCTCATCGTTCTTGGTGGTTTTTCTCTGGGTTCTCCAGTTTCCTCCTACAGTCCAAAAACAGGAAGGTTAGGATAATTGGCGTTCCTACAGTACATTGCCTGTTGTATGTGAATGTTGACTAGAGGTTTCACCACCGTCGTACAAAACGGGGAGCAATAAATTGGTCACCATAGGCATTTGGGATTTAAGCCCATAACCCAGAAGTTAATGTAGCTGATGTTTTAAAGTGGAATAAATGGAGATTCAATCTACTTTCATGGTTTATTATCCTCACCTTTTGGCTACACAGTACCTAAGGATTTAAAACTACTCACCCCTGTTAAATACACTAACTAGCGGTCGCCAGTTGCAGTTAGTCCCTTCAGTCAAAGAAAGATATGTGTTGGTAGAGCAAGAACTGGTTAAATAAACATCAGACACGAGTCTGTGCTGTTATGCTTGATGCCCAACAGCATGCCCTCTCACTTGATATTGCTTAAATATAGTGTATCCATTTTGCTATGTACAGTACTTTATATGATGCACAAATTCTAGAGCAGGTAGCCTTGCTGCATCACAGCTCCATGGAGCACAGGTCAACAGTGTAGCTGGGTTTTGGTCTGTGTGGAGTTTCAATGCATGTTCTCCCCATGTTTGTCTGAATGTGTGTGTGCATAGTGCCCTGCAATGGACTGGTTTCCCATCCAATAGGTTTTCCGCCTCACTACCAGTGTTCCCAAGAAAGACTCCACCTCCAGAAGAAATTACTGAAGGTGAATTTACAGTACTGTATTAAAGAAAATGTGTCAATGAGAAATGTACTGTAAGTTGTTCATATACTGCAAACAATCAGAATAAAGTGTTTAATTCACATTTATGCACATTTTATTTTATTGTCTAAATAATTTCTAAAAGAGACTAAATCCTTTCTTTTTCTGCAATCAAATTCAGTCACTCACTCACTCATCATCTATACAGTTTTATCCTGCATACAGGGTTGTGTGGATCTGGAGCCTATCCTAGGAGACTTAGGGCATGAGGTGGGATACACCGTGGAGAGGGTGCCAATCCATCACAGTTACTTCCACTCATCATTTTATCAAATGGCATATCCTAAGTGGTGTTTCATTTAAATTTTCATTCGGCTGTGTTTTTTTTTTTTTCAATCAAATATTTTAGTGTAAAGAGCACAAAGTTGCATCAATGTGTTTCTGCCTTATTTCCAGGCCTCTTAACACAAATTGAGAAGGACAGGAAATATTTAAAATGTATATATTTAGACAGCCTGATAATATCATTGTTATTAAAATTTGTTTTATAAAATCATCTTGTGTAAAGGCTACGGGAGGCTAAAAGCAGTTAATTAAAGGTAAAGGAGAAAACTGTTAATGCTGATAGATTAACATACTGTATCTCTCCACTCTTATAGAAGAAACAAAAATAATCTTAGATTCTTATATAAAACTTTAGCTAAATTAAAGGATAATAGGAATAAGACAAGTTGATGAGGAGTTCATTCATTGTTTGGAGTTCTCATTAAATGGAAGCCTCTGGCTGCTGCTGAGGACATTCAGTTTGGGATGCGTGTTGTGACTGAGGATGGTTCCACTTAATTATGAAGATGGTCTTGGTCTTGGTTGATGCAGGCAATTTTTCTGTGATCGCTTGTGACTGCAGTCACTCAATAGTTTAGGACTGCTTTTTTTTTTTTTTTTTTTTCAACCTTGGGTAACCCAACAAAAAAAGTGGCCTTTATGTTAATGTATACACCTTTCCTAGTTATATTATTCATATTAGTATGATGGTATTAGTCATACCATCTGATATCACCCAATGAGAATGGATTCCTCATTGAGTCTGTTTGCTCTCAAGGTTTCTTCCTATTGTCATCTCAGTAAGTTTTTCCAAACATCCTCAGCTGTTCATCATAGTTATAACCTATAATTTTTAACAGTACATTTTCAAATTTATTTCCATATTTTTTATGTAAAGCTGCGTTGTGACAATGCCCATTGTTAAAAGTGCTATACACATTTTTTTTTTTATTGTATTGAACTGAATTGAAAAGTTCCTGTCTCAAACTGCCGACTTATTGAGAGGTAAAAGCTGCTGGGGAAGGCTTCAAAGGCAAGACACTATCTTATTTAAGCAATGGGTGCCTCAGGACTCAGTGATCACAGATAAGTGAATGCATTATTACTGAAGAGGGCATGTACTCAACCAGGGTCTTTGCCACTAGTCTAGGAATAGGCAAAATGGGGGAAAAAATGTTAAATGAGAATGTGGTGCAGTTTGTGTCATATGTACTAGCAATATATAGTATGATTACAAATTTAGTTTCTCTCTCTCTCGCTCTCAAACACACAAATATGTCAATGAATACTTCATTGGTTTCACTGCAAAATGCAATTATCTTTGTTTTAATTTCCTTTTTTTTATATTACAGTGAATTGCATCATGGCTTAATGTTAATGATACCAACAACAAGAGATGAAGTTTAAAAAAAAGAGTGAATATATTGGTCACAATTTAGTCACATTGCACTACAGCCTCACTATACTACACAGCTTTGCTAAGTATTTGAAGCAATACTGTAGTGTAATATGTTTGCAGTGTCCACAAACACTGTTTTTTCCAAGTACTTCCAATTTAATGGTTTAGTCAAATGCAATTGCATAGTTTTTTTTTTTTTTTTTTTTTGTGGTGCTTGTTTGTTAAAGCAAAATATATGCATTTATTAAAATCAGCAGAAGGTTCCCTGGAGGACCAGTGGTTCACATTCAGCAGTGGTTTGAGTAAGATAGGCTTAATTGCATGAAGAAAAGAAAACGACTACCAGCAGCAAGGATGTATTTCAGTTGAGGGAAAAATGAATGCTATAATTTAGTATTGTTTTGTTTTGAAGTCGGATCTCCAACATTGTATTTCAACATCTGTAACATTGTCAAATTAATGTTGCTACAATATTTTGATGACCTGTGTTGTCCATAAAAACAGGTTTGTTTCTTTGTTATTAAGTGACACGGTGGCTGGCATGAATTAATTAAATATTTGATGGACGTCTTGCAAACGTTTGATATCAAGAAAAAAGAATGCTTACTGCCATTTGCAGTTACCATACTGATGATGCACTGCAAAATTGTTTGTGAAAATATGCCAGAAAAAAGTGCACTACTATCAATCTGTTGATGCATTGTAGCTGTGTCTGACTTTCTGTCTGTAGCTACTGTAACTAGAGTCTACAGAAACCATAGCTTGCCTATAAGATGACTAACAAACTTGCTTGAAGCTGATAATTGTTTGTATTATTTTACACAATCTTTGTAATTAAAAATTAATATCCAACAAAACTAAAAACATTTCCTTATTCCAATTTGCTGCCAGTATGACTTACTAGGAAAAAAACACAATAAAAACATGAGACGTTATCATTTTATTGGAGCTCAGCCAACATATTATTGATATTAAATTGCATATTTACATTGCCACAACAACAACTGCTGGATTTATCAATTTTGACAAAACTGTGGATGTGTAGTATTTTCATGACCATAAAAATGTTGATATAAAACAAACACAAATTCATTTTGTAATACTTTTTGCAGCTTTTCCAAAAGTTTCTCTCTCAGTTTCCATGTACAGTCTCTCAATTTCCATGTACAGTTTTTACTGTACATGGAAACCCTCCACTTGCTTCAAACTTAATGAGGACTTGCGAATTTCTTTTATTATTATAATGTTTTGGTCCAGGGATCTACAGTACAATTTAGAGGCGTTTGTGTGGAATACTGACATTTTGCACAGGCCATATTGTTAGTTATAATTAAAATGGGCCATTTTACCCATAAGGTCATGATCACCAGGGAAACTGCATTTGAATTTACTTTCAAGGACTGTACGCAATAAAGGAATACCAAGAAATTATGTGACTCACTGGTTTAGACATTCTCATCAACTGAAATGAAATCCTTGACATATAGTGCTTTGCAGTGGCTGTGTATGATTAAATATAAAACTAATAATTGAAGAAAAACACTTTTCTTTTATAAATACAAGACAGAAAATATGTGGGTACATAATGTGACGTTGGTAATTCTTCAGTCTGTGGCACGGCAAATGGGTATGTAAATGAGGTAAAGCTACATTCCTCTACCTGCCAAAATCCCTTGTTGACAGTGTAACTGTTTTTATTTTGCACACATTTGGTATTCAGTGTTATTTTTCAATTTCACAGGAAATTATTTGTGTTTCAAACACTGTTGAAAGGATTTCAATACTGGTTTAATCAAATATGGATGCTGTCCATATGCATTTTGAATATTTCTTTTTAAAAATTCACACGTTCTAAGATGGTATTCATGTTGTGATGGCATTTTTGGAAAGCTGCCATTCTGGGATCCTAAAGCTTTCATTTCTGCTTAAATGCCCTGTCATCAGAGAGTGAGCTATCAAAGTGACATGCAGTCATTCCATATCGGCTAGGATGGTCATCTTTCTGCAAAATGGCACAAATCCTGCCTCATCAGTCAAACTGACCAGCTGAAAAACAGCCCAAAGCCAGCCGCAGAGGAACTGTCCATCTTTCCATAAAACAATAAAACAAGTGAAAGCCGGCCTCAGTAATGTGCTAATCGTCATCCAGCCTCTTTTCTGAGCAAAATGTAAATTACAACCTAATTATCCTTAAGGTTGGCAATGACATGAGTTGGGAAAAGCGAAAGATTGATAATGTACACCAGCATAGACATATTCTAAAAATAATTCCCTAATGCAGTTTTTAATTGGGCATGATATTTATGGAAATTGTATTAATAAGAAAATTCAGGGAATGTGATTCCTTGTCCTGCATCCTTGTAGATGGTTATAATGTGTGAAATTGACAGACCCTTCCTCAGACACTGATAAGACCAGAGATAAAACACAGTTGGTAGGCCTCATCAGGCTGGAAGAAACAACAGATATACCATCCTCAACGCCTGAAACTAGTTTTATCATCTCTAGGTTAGACTAATGTAACTGGATGTTCTAGTAATGGGGGGGGGGGGGGGGGGGGAGTAGTAAGTCCATTATCCAACTGCCAGTCACTATTGCCAGGTTTTTACTTAGCTTTACTTTAACCAAAGTATATTGGCTCCCACTAATTTGACACTGATTAAAATATTTTAATAACCTAATCACTGATTGGTCTCAGCACACAACACTGAAAATGAGTGTATTATTATACACCATATATGTGGCATGGATATGTGCCATAAATCTCTCCCTGCCATAGTTAGTCTTGCTGGAGTCCCTGCTTGCACTCTGCACTAAATATACATTCACCTTATACATAATGTGACTTTGACCATACCTAACTGTTATCTCTTCCCTTTCCCCTCTCTCTCTCACGCTGTCGAGCTACATATGTCGCTCCTGTGCTAGACAATCCTGGCTTCGGCCCATGCAGACAGCTGTTTTCTGAGGACTTGTGACTGCAGTTGCTCAGTAGTTCAGGATTGGAATTTCCTATCTGAGTCTCCAATAACAAACTGTACTGCATATTAACTTAAAGTTTACCTGTTATATCAACTGTTATATTGAACTTCCAGCCTCCTAACACAATCTGACTGCACAACAATTCCTGCTATACGTTATCTGGCTTGCTCATCAGGAACAATCTGATCATTTTGATTTATACACATTTGCTCACATTTCATACATATTTCCATAATTTTCCTTTGATCATGTAAAGATGCTTTCTGAAATTGACCATTATTAAAAGTCAATTTAATACAAATAAAAGTGAATTGAATTGAATTGTGTGTTAGGGTTTTTGGAAATGTCATGTCAAAAAAAGTTATTACTTTTACAAAACACATACATTTTACCTTTACCAGAAAACTGGAAAAGTAGAACTCACAAAATGCTCTTATTCTTATTTGTTGGTCACAGAAACACCTGGAAACAAAATAACAACATATGTCTACGGCATTCATTTGCCTATACGAATGTTTTTTGCTTAGTCGTGTTTACGTATATAGTTTGTTAAAATGAAAATGTTTTCCTATCATATTCCCTAGATTGTGCTATACACAAAGGATATGGCATGCAATCCTGAAACCTGTATACATTCATTAAAGTGTAGTTATAAAAAATAAAATAAATAAAAAACATGCTTTGGGTTTTATAATGCTATTGGGTTAATAAGGTGTGGGTAATTTACAATATAAAATAAGTAAAATAAATACAAAAGATCACTTGCCAAAAGAAATTTTTAAAGTACTGCTAGTGTCCTACAGTAAGTATAACCTGCCCTCACTATGAGAAGTTTCACAAGTTCTCCCAGTATCTGGTTTTTCCACCAGGCTTTCCAGTTTTCTTCCACCTTTCATCTTACCTACAACCAGAAATGTAGTAACCAGAAAAAAGTTGATAATCCGCCAATCATGTGTTCAATCATTCTTAATTTTGACAAAAAATACTATTGAAAACACAATTAACATAGTTACCTATTTACATTTAATAAATTTAATGTAGCAAAAAAAATACATTACCTTTGACATACAATACGTCTGAGAGAAAAGTACATACAGGTAGGAGGACAATATGTGAAGCAGATCTATAATTAAGACAAACGATTGATCCCCAGCAGTCTGTCCATCACAAAGATGATTCAATATAAAACAAGATTTGCTCTGATAAGTGTTGGGTTGTTATGGCAACAGTGGCTGTCCATTTTCTCCTGAGCTTACAGGGTAAAAACGTGATTTGGGTGAATTGAAAGTATTTGAAAGGTACAGTTCTATGTGGGTGGGTTCTGGTGTGATAATAGAGAGAAGTGTCTATTGGTGGGAGTGAGGTCGTTAGGCTGTGCCTAGATGGATGATTCCTAAAAGTAGAACAATCAAAGCCTCAGTGGGCAAGGATTATGCACACTGAGAGCAAATTACGTTTGCGTCTAATGCGGCTTAATCTACCATGAAAGATGAATGACCAGAGGGACTAAGATAGGAACCTGAGCTGTCATAAGGTCTACCACACATTTAACACGAAAAGGAAGAATTAATATTAAATATATACAAAGTCAGAGAGTGCAGTGTGTGACAGTGAGGCAGTGTGTCAGATTAGAAAGGAGGACTAAGGGTCATTTCATATTTCAATCTAATAAATCACAGATTATATCTGTGATATTGTATGGCAAGTGGTACCTAAAGACAATCTATACCTTTTAAACCTTCGAATCTACACGTCTCATAAAAATAGACTGGAATAAATTGCCATTCTATATTCCCTTTTTGTTTAAAATAAGTGAAAAACACCCTTTTTACCATTTTTTGAAATGCCACAATTGAAATATTTTAAACATGTTACAAAAAAAAAATCTTTGTGCATTTGATCTCAAGTCATAGTAGAAAACTTTCACAAATGTGATCATCACAAAAAGGAAATAAAGTAAATAGGTATTCATTCACCCTTTAGCTTCATTATCACCTCCAACATCTGTATCATATTTTGTATTTATTCCTTACTGGTCTATTTGTTCCCAGAAAAAAGGCTTGCTTAGTTTTTATAGTTTGGTCTGGTTTCACACTGCATAAAATGAAATGAGCCAAAAGTGGTCATGGGAAAGCAATTAAAGCAAATTTGCAAATCGAGATATGGTGAGAGAAAGGATAACCAAGATTGTATGATTTACACAATTATGTTAATAGTCCCTAGTTTAAAATGTTTTGTTTTTGTGTACCGCCTTCAGATTTTATTTCCTCCTTTTGCTCATTGGTCCAATAATAATAATACTACTACTACTACTAATAATAATAATAATGTAATTTAAACATTATCTCCCATGTCATTGTGAACAACACTATTTCTTTTACTTACAGTAAATAAGATCTGTTACTAAAAAGTTCTCATGTGAACGCTGCAAACATGAAAAACACGGAAAACTGGAACACATTAAACTTTTATTTTTTTGGTGATATTAATAACCCAACAACTAGCACTGACTTCATGTTCCACATGCAGAATCTAGTCTTCCTCTGTGCATTGACAACCATTCTGGACTGTAGCTAAAAATGGAAAGAAAAGGGAAAAAGACAGTCAATCCCACAGGACTGAAAGACAATAGACCATATTTATAGCATTGTGCTTGGAATCCATGGTATATATGGAGGAGAAAATGTCCACCAGCTGGCTGTACCAGCTTCCCTCCCCCAGGATGTCATTTCTCCATAGTCCCATAGCAGTGTGTGAGGAGGACTTGAATATGCATGAGCTTATACATCATAAATCATCTTTTGTGAATTTGCTGCCTTAAGTGATAAAGTGAAAGAGAATGGAAAGTTATTGTTGTTACATTGACATAACCTTCAGAGGCAAATAAGAATAGTATGTTTCACATTTTTGCATTAGAAAGAAATTAAATGCATAATAGTTTGGGTTTTGGATATATATATTTTTTCATTATATTTCTGCTTATAGCAAAAGCTGTATGTAATTCTTTAAAGCCTTGAGCAAGGCAAACCAAATACAGACACTGAGAGACTATGAAGAAATGTTCCTTTTTTATTTGGTGTAACAAAAGGAATGAGGTGAGAGTTAGGGAGGAGGGTGCAGAGAGTGCAGGCCATGGCTTCTGAAAATTGCAGCGGATGTCCGAACCGAGGGATCGTTGCTGCTAAAGGAGGCTGAAGATGAGGAACCAGAAAAGCCGAGGATGAGGAACCTGACATTGGCCCTGCCTCTGTGGCATTCCTCATGTGGGATAGTTTCTAGCATGATCAGACTCTGGATGTGTAAACAGTCATCAGTTTAGTACCCAAGACCCACTACTCACCATACTGATGTGCGGCCAGCCTGTTATAGGCAGCTGATCACAGCAGGATAGTGGAGAGTTACGCACTGCCTGCCCTGGAGATTTGAGACACCCTGCTCCCTAAAATTAGGGAGAATTTTTTTTTTTTTTAATGTTCATCTTTATCTTCCAGTTTGAACTTTTAATCAGAGGACAAAAAAATTTTTTGGCAAAGAAATGATATTTCATCCTACTCATCCTTTTTAAATAAACATGATTGCAACCACAAAAATAACATGATAATGTTCATTCATGCAAGCCATCAGCCTAAGTTCCATCCCGGGAGCACGTTCATAAGTCGGATTTGTTCTTAAGTCTGGAAAGTGAGCCTTATATGCCTTTGACGCAAATATACAATGTAAAGCATACCAAGCCACTTAGCTAAATCGATCCCCTTTCCCCACCCTGCCATCATGTGCCCAAAAACTGTAATCATGCCTAAGAAAATACATCTCACACAAATGGGTGGTCTGTGCGCCTTTAAACCACGAGTTGAATCCTGGATGCATTTTGTCTCAGAGCTGTTTTCCACTGTATTGGACTGTGAATTCTGTTTTGTTGAGAATTTTTTTTCAATTAGTATTATTCACCCTTAGGACAGCTTTACATAACAGCCATTTTCTATCATTGTGCTTCCAGACTGATTCATTGAAACCGGTGAGGCTGAATAATTTCTCCTGGACCCACACATACTATATAAAGGATTTTGGCCATTTTATTCACTTACACACTGAAAACTGTATATAATTGTAAATATTGGTATCTGGTGCACTGCAGTGTCTATTTTTTGTATAAAGCTACAGTACTGTACTTCCTTGAACTGAGTAACCCCCTAAAGGCACAACTTTTAATAAACTATCTTGGCATAGAAAAGGATAATAAATATTAACTATGCTTTAACCTTGAAAATGTTCATTCATTTTTTTTTGGTGCCAGAGTATTAATGTTTTCAAGGTTTAAAATTCTCTTTCTGATATTCCTATTCACATATAAATAAAAGAAAGGTTTGTCTGTACATTGGTCAGAACTTGCTCTTTCAATGATATCTTTAAGTTTTATACATGAACGCCATAAAGGACCCGAAGCTAGTCTCAAATTGACCGCTGGACAGAATTTATTGAAACTTTTGCAGTACTTAAACATTTAATGTGCACCATAAGTGAAATGTGCATTATTCCATAATCTACTTTAAAATAAGTTACTAATAAGGTACTTGCTCGTCATTTTAAATATGAAATCCAAAACAACAGCACTGAAGTGGTGTAAGTAAATTGTAACATGCTGGAGTCATTTTAAGACAAAAATTTATCTTTATCTGATTTACTTTTTTTGATTACTTCTGTGATTTCACTTTCCAATTACTGAACAGGGAGTGTATTTGGCTGACAACAAAAGTACAACTTAGCATAAACAAGGCGTAAGATACACAATCTTACAAAAAATTGTATTTCTTTGTATTAATAAGTTAGGCAGAGAGGCCCGCTACAGAAAGCCTACAGGTATGTACTGTATGTGGGCTTCAACCTGAAATAATCTGATTACATTAAAGCTGATCAGCTTATTTTTAGTTTTTAACTATTTCTATAATCTCTTTTCCTGTCTGTGGCGTTGTTGGTATACTAACTCCACTTATGGAACTGTCCATTATACTCTTTGTCATTCTGGACCCACAGGCCAGTTTCATGAGGGTTTATATACTGTAACTACGGATACCAACTGAACAAATCAGCTACACCCATGATCTCCAGTGACCATCATTCATAATTTTAATTTTAAATTTTAATAATCCTTCCTTGAAGTTGACAGTTTAGCTTGACCCTTCTACACTTTAGAAGGATCAAGCTAACATCATTAGGTTAAAAAATAATAAATTGTCTGTGGCACAAAGGTATTTTTCTTATTGTTAGAATACCATGCCAAAAAGAAAAAAAGAAAAAAAATTCTTGGAACTATGAGCCGAGTTGGTTCCAGATTTAAAGGACCAATGTGCTAAACCTGCCCCCTTATACGTAGGTACCTCATACATATGGTTTCCTGGCTTCAAAATTTTAAATAGCTATTAGGTGGGAGGAAGCCCAGCCACCCTTAGGCACCGACATGCCAGCTGTATTGGTTGTCATAATTAAATTGACACGTTGGTACATTAGATTTCCTTACATGTTAAATGATGAGGCCAACGGCAAGGGATAATTCGCAGCAATATCCGGTTTCCCAAAAGTAATCAGAGCAAATGACTTCACTCATTTTGCTATAAGGGCATCTTGTCAGAATCTAGTCAATCAAATGCAATTTAATTCCATAAATGAACAAGTCATTTAATACCCTAACCCACATGGTACAGAGGAGAGAAATTACAATGAGGCACACACACCTGCACATTCAGAGCCTATTATTGGTCTTTTTAAAGCATGATGTTGTGTGTATGAGACAGGATAAGTACCATATTATAATATACCACACTATATGTGCTGGATTGCAAGGGCATATGGTGTGCACACAACATGGTAAGGATGGATATAGGATTTTTTTTTTTAATCAATTGCCTCAAAAAGGCCATATTGAACCCAGAAATGCTAAGTATAAGCTGCTCATCCATAACATTACACTTCCCGAGAAGTGAAGTGAATACCATTGATTAGATCTTTTCATTCACACCTGGCAGTGGGTGGGATATAATAGACAGCAGGTGAACAGTCATTTCTTGAAGTTGATGCGTTGGAAGCAGGTAAAAGATGGACAAGCATAAGGATTTGAGTGACTCGAACAAGAGCCAAATTGTGATGCAAGATGACAGGTTTCTGAGCATTACCAAAATGGCAGCTCATGCAGACAGCCTGTGAACCAGTGCCAGGTCATGGGAAACCCAAGGGTTGATTAGCGTGAGGAGCAAAGTGGGAGGGGGGGGCGGGAACTAAAGTAAGAGCAGAGGAGGAATGACTCCCCTCTTCCTCTTCTCGTCTTACACAGTAACCCTTCCTCCTCTCTTATTTGAGCTGTGTAGAACAACTTTCACACATACACATTATCGGAAACACTACCTCATCGAAACCTCCCTGACACTCAAGAGCGCGCACACTAATGGAATCACTGCTGTAAAGTAAAAATAGAACAAACTAACCTACACTTTTGAAAAGAACAGAGCAGTGTTTCTGTTAGAATGCGTGTGTGAGAGGAGAGGTGAGAGGAAGTGGTGAGAGGAGGAGGGAAGGGGCACAGTGTCTATTGACGAGCACACACACACACACACACACACACACAAATGGAATCAGTGCAAGTTGAAACAGAGAGAGAGAAAATGGATCTTTAACCTCTCTAATGATGCTTTCATTTGCTTTACACACGCACACACACATTATAATAAACAGTACACATGCGTGTGAAAGGACGACTTTCACACACACACATACAAACACAAAATAAAAAATGCTTCATGCGCACACATGTGTCCACAGTGTTAAAGTAAACAGTATACACGTGCAAGGATGTTGATTTATACGAGTGAGAGATGTGTACTAAGACCGAGCACGATTCCCACAATTTCACAGTGTGAGAGAGAGAAAAACCATTGGCCCAATTGTGTTCACGTGACGCTCGGCGTCAAAACAAAAAGCGCATGCGTGCTACATGGTACTCAAGTTTTTCAAGTCAAAATTCATTAAACATTTTTGCTCGTCTTGAGGAACACTCGCAATCCGAGGTTCCACTGTATAATATACTCTTTGTTGCAATGTGTAATCACTGCAGTAGTGCATTAACAAACTAACAGCAAATATTCTATTAATTAATTGATCCCATTAATTAAGCTAATTAATCTATTCATTTACTTCTTTATGTATTTATTTTTAATCGGACTTTAATTTTGCTCACTGCACTGATGCTACTCAGAATATTATTTTACTGCACAACTGTGACTGTTCTGTTGATCACAGCTACTCCGCCACACAGCCATACCTGCAGTTTTGTACAGTCTCTGCCATATATTACACTAAAGGTTCATCTTTTCTCCGGTAAAAAACTCCAGTGTTGCAATTCTAATTCATACATTATGTAGCATCCTGAATTGTAACCTGCATGATACTTAAACTGTACTGCTCATAGGGTATATTAGCCTGGTGGATGGCTCTTTTTAAGTGTCCTGCAGCTGGTATCAGATTAGAAAACATTTTGGAAATAGATTTTGTGCTAAAATATTTTTTTGTGATGGTTTTCATTGTTCCTCACTCTTCTGCAAAAGTTGGCATGGTCAACCACAATACTTTCTTGTTCATTCATGAGCCTTTCCATTTGTGGCACAGCATAACAATAGTTTGTTTTCTACTACAAAGGTCTGTCATATCAGTTGAAGTAGAGGGGAGCCACATCTGCTTGATGCAAACCTCCACTGGTGTACCACAGGACATAATACTAAGTCCTTTTCTATTCTCTCTTTATTTTATCTCTTTCTTATCAATTTATAGATAAGATAGAATCCTTACATAAGCCTTCATACCACGGTTACATAAATGGCACCTCATTAATCCCAGCAAAACTAAGACGATATTAATCACAATTAATGCTCATTTAACATGCTTAAAATCAGAATGATTCATCAAGTTCTATCCACACAGACCACTCAGGTGCTTGTACAGTATATGACTTGTTTTTCACCATCCACCATCTACTTACCTCAAAACATTTATCACACCCTGTACTGCACCTTGCGCCCTAATAGCTTCCAGCACTGCTTAACAGGTCCCGTATCTCTCAGGGCACGAGGAATGCATGCATCAAGACTATTCTCTGTTCTGGCACCTGCATAATGGAATGAACCTCCCCTAAATGTCTGAACAATGTGTCCATGGCCCTCTTTAAAGAATGTATAAAGTAGTCTGTGGGCTTTTTTTTTTACATTTTCCTCGAGAATTTTTTTAACCGATTGTATCCTAGTCTGTGAACATGAGGACTAGGTTTTTACTGTACTGTAAGTTTTTGACTGACTTCATAGCACTACCGTAAGTCGCTCAGAAAAGGGCATCTGGTAAAGACCCTAAATTAAAATGAGAGAGAGAGAGAGAGAGAGAGAGAGAGAGAGACTGAAATTTATTTGATGTTTATCTCTCTATGTGATTGTGGTTGTAGTTTGCTAATCACCTTGACTGCATTCCAATATTGTTAAGCCACTTGCTCCACTTGCATGGGACCGACTAGTGAAGTTTCCTGCTGCCCAATGATGTTTCTGCAACATGGTAAAAGAGCTTTATATTTCCAGGAGACTCTGCTGTCATATCGTCTGTTGGTTCACAACTGTGCAGAGAAAGTCAGCAGTATTTTTTTTATTTTTTTACAGTTTTTGAGACATGCTTTACGCATCACAAACAAACATCACAGTGCAGTTAAGGCAAGGCTCTGGAAATATTCCCATACAACTTGGCCATTAATCATGTCCATCACCTAATTTCATCAGGGTGTTCGAATCATAAGACATTAGATAATATTAAATATTAGAATACTGTGTTGATGCATATTAGCAATAGAATATTTGCAATGATTTACAAGATTTGATTAGAACATTTATACTAAACAACATTTTCTTTTTCATCTTTCACAAGATTTCCAAGACTGGAAAGCAGAATCAGCATGACAACACTTTTTTTGTAACCGCCTACAGCAGTTCTATTTCAGATTTCTGGATGAATCGTTAGACTCACCTGTTGTCAATAAAGAGCAATTATATAAATAGCCCAGTCTCTTACTTCACAATGTACAGACTTTTGTTTATTTCCTGATAGTCTTGCCGACTAGACCTCTGCTTTGCTTGCAGTTTACTTGCTCATGACTCTTGGCTGGATTCTTTTCTCACTCTGTGTGTGTGTGTGTGTCATAGCCATCAATATTTTTTCCTGTCATTATGTTAATTGATTGACTGATTGCCTGACAAACAGCAATTTCCTCAAAAAGCAAAGAAACACTGCTTAGGGAAAATATAATTAATGGGCTTGCACTGTCGGGACCCGGTGAGTTCCTCCCATGCAATATGTTTTCTGCGCGTTTCCCGGCCGCAGAGGACAGACGTACCGATGATGTGCAGAAGATCCACAATACGCGCAGAGCCCCTCTCTGAATCGGCGTTCCCGTTCTGCAGCGGTCTGAAGAGGCGCGCCCTAATTGCACAGTACAAAGATACTCCTGTGTCAACCACGGCGGGAGACCTAGTACCGACGGTCCTGGTGGGTGCTGCAGTGAATGTGGCGTGAACTTCTGGAACTGGTGAGCGGGTCTTTGAAGGGCGTGGTGTGTGGTAGTGCAGTCATGGTGGGTGGCAGGGTACCTGAGCTGGCTTGGGGCGAACGAGCAGCCGTTGGTCGATCCGGAGGGCGAGTTGAATTAAACCCTCCAAGGTAGCTAAAGCTCTCGTCCGGCGAGCTCGTCTTTTATCCGTCAGCCAGTCCCTCGTAGTAGGCCGTCCGGAGTGACAGTCTCCCCAGTCGGTCTGTACGGCGAGATGGCGAAACTCCGCGGTGTAACGGCTCAGCCCCGACCCTCCCTGCTTTAGACTGTACAACTTGGAGAGTAAGGCCCACCTCAGCAGCTGCATGTTCAAAGGTGAGCTTGAGCTGGCGGGTGAACTCGGACCCCAGAGTAGGCAACATCTGAATCCGAAAAATAACAAATAAATTGCTGTTCAGCTGCCTGCCCGGTGAGCAAGTCAAACGAGAAGAGCAATGCGCAGTCGGTCTGTGGAGTATCTGGTGGAATTAAACTCAAACACAAGATACCTTTTATTAGAAAAACACTGCACTTCCCATCCGTGCCATTCCAGTATCCGGTAAAGATAAGAAAACATCAGAAGGTGGAGAGGGAGTTGGCGGCGCAGCAGCCGCGTGCGATGGGCGTGGCCACAGCCGGCTGAGCGGCCGCCCCGCGGAGGTGTTTGATTCTCCTGTCGCAGCTCCGCCACCTCGCGGCGCAAGGCCGCGACGCCCTGGCATGAACACGGAGTCTGGCGAGAATTGTTTAATTATTGATCGATATCTCAAGCATGCCGGTCAACCACATCGCAGAGGTCAGCAAACTATAAAAGTTTACTGAAAAAATACTCAGTCATTCTGTCACGGACTAACCGGAGATGAAGCAGAAGAAAAGCAGTTAGCCCTGTAGCGTGGTGCTATATTTACAAACGCGGAAGTAGCGCGATCCTCAGGATAACCACATTAGTTATTCTTAGAACTCTCCCGTTTTATCAGCAAGAGTTTACACAAATAAACCCAACTCTAAATACACACACCCAATCAAAGCGATAACCCAAGAAAAAGAGTACTCACGGGCTTTTTAGCGAGGCGTGGCGATAGGCCTCTCATAACTCAATGACTGAGCGATGTGATGCGTCATCTTGTTTCCTTTTATGCTTCCTGAAACCCGACCGTATTACTTCCGGGTCCTAGTGCCGGTCGTGTTATGAGTGTGCATGACAGACTGTTATTATTTTTTACTGATATTGCTTTTCATCAAATTTAGTTGAGTCAAGTTCCAATCTGATAGAGCAGCTCCTTCTATAAACACTACCATTCATCCAATACCTCCTCAGGGAATGCAACTAATATGTAGTCAGTTGGTCTAAACACAATCTGTGCTGTTTGATGCTTTGCTGCTTTATAGGTGGTTTTTACCAGTAATGGTTTTACTCCCACGGGAAACCAAATGCCTCTCCTTAGAACAAGTTCAATAGGAGTTATTAATTTGCTTTTCTGATGCAAAATTTTGGGTGTTATTTGAAACCATCACTCAAGGTAACCTTCAAGCCAAACTGAGGTGATTATTTAAATTCAGCAAAAGCAAAGCAACAGCCTTCTATTCGAAATGAGGTAAATAAATTAATTAGCTTCACATTGGCTGTCCATTTACAAGGGGGTAATCAGTTATGGAGGCAAATTGCATAAGTCGCTCTCAGCAGCACTGGAATTAGCACCCAGAGAAAACTAATTTGCTGATTACGACCTTAAAAGGCTTTGCTTTCACATGAAATTAAAGGTGAAAGATGCTCTATTATCGCTGTGTTTTTATGAGCAAACACTAATCTGCATACACATGAGCCTCAGCAGTGTCTTTGTTATTTTAATGCTTAATATTGTTGTATGGTTATCTGTTAGCATGTGGTCTGTTTATCTTGCCAGCATGATATACCATCGTGTTGTTTTATGTTCATTTGTGGTTACCATATTGATGATGCCTGGAGGGATTTTCTACCCCCATCATTTTTCCTTCTTCTAACCAGTCCTTTCTTTTCACTCTCCTTTCTCTTTTCTAGGCTTTTCAGGTTAATAATGCTTTCGACTTAAGATTCCTTGCCAATGTTACAATACTTTAGAAAACCTATACAATATTGCCTTGCAACAGGTCTTTTCTGTTTAAAGTTGTTGCTTGGATATTACCTCAGCCAGAAAAGAGCCATTCCACTAGAAACCAGGATTTTCATTTTTCACGTTTTGGCTAAAGAGGATAAAGTTGGTGAGAAAGAAAAGGCATTTCAATGTTTGGGATTTTACTATAAATTCCAAACTTGCACTAGCAGTTTAATTTAATCTCTTTTACTGACACTAGACTCATAGCCAGTTCAAGTACTGAAAATACTGTATCTGTACTGTACTGTAACTTTAAGCTGACTATTAAATAGACTTAATTTTAAATGATACACAAAGACAAATGTTACATAGTTTGAGGACAATTCATCTCCCGCCATCATCCTCGGGCACCCTTGGCTGCTGCAACATGACCCTCTCATCTCATGGAAAAAGAGATCCTGCAGTGGGGCCCGACTTGCGGACTGCGGCTGCACTGTAAAAAATCCAACTAGCAAAATGTTGGCATAATGAATATTTATTTATTCTAATAAGACAAAAAGACATGAAAAAAGTGGTTCATTAAAAAACGCTGGGTCAACTAAGCAATTACTGAACGCCTGACGAACAGAAGTTAGTGGTGATTGCGCAAAGTCTTGCGTATTTTACATATAATAAATAAGGATTGGAAGTGATATTGGAGAATAATTATAAGCATATTTATATTAGTACTAGAAAACCTTATTATTTACATTCATATTTGTATTAATGCACTCATTTGAATTTTATTGATATTATTTGTTATTCATTTTGCAGTGTGATATGCAGTATTTGTTGCCATGAGAGAATGTGTTTATATAAAGTTGGAGATTGTATTTAGAAACATTTCTTCGAAATTTGATACATTCTCATTTCAGAACACATTCTCTCAATATTCTCCCGGATAAACATATTTCCAGACTTCATCGCAAGACCTCAAACTTTGCCATTTCATTTACAATGCAGTATTTTTTATGATTTTAAGAATGAAGTATGAAGTTATGGCAACAAAAAAAAATGCTAGGTATAACCTTACTAGTTTACTTTTTCATGTAAGACTATTCATAACCTTTTCTCCCATTTCATTAAATGTGTATTGAGTATAGATGGATCTCACTGAGTCTTCGACAATTAAATAAAAAGACTATTGAATATTTGCTTGCAAAACTATAATTGGTCAGATTCGTTCTTAAAACAGTGTGCACAACGTTCAAAAGTTTTAGATCTGTATTATATTTTGTTTTTAAAAGAGTTTTATGTTCATCAATGCTACATTTATTTGATCAAAATTAAAAGGCTACATTTATTTGATATAGTAAAACAGGAATAATGTGAAATAATGTTAGAATTCAAAATAACTGTTTTCTACTAGAATGTACTGTACTTAAAACTGTAATTTATTGCTGTGACATTAAGCTGAATATTCAGCATCATTACTTAAGTCTTTAGTGTCACATGGTCTTCAGAAATCCCTCTAATATGAAGATCTGATCATGGGAAAATTTCTTTTTATTTTTGGATAGAAAGTTATACCTATATTGCCAATTTTAATAATACTAAGAATGTTAGCCTATAAAAATGTCTAATATTGTCATTCAGTCCTGAGGGGGGCGGTGGGGGGTGGAGTTATTGTTTCCACAATATATATGATATTAATAAATAAATGTTTCTTGATCATTATGAATTAATTAAATAAATAGTGATTTCTGGTTCTTGATGTGACACTGAAGACTGGAGTAATTATGCAGAAAATACAGCTTTACATCACAGCAATAAATAAATAAAAAATTAAGTACATTCCAATAGAAAAAAGCTGTTTTGAATTGTAATATTTCACATTATTCTTGTTTTTACTGTATTTCTGATCAAATACATGTAACCTTCATGAACATACTTGTGCGAGTTCAGTTAGATCTGCTCTCAAGCACAATTCTTCTCTTGGAACCCATATAAGAAATAGAAAGATTGTATTTTGCCCCTTACAGAAATGTATATTTAAGCTTTAGCAGAATTGAGAGAACAGGACATAGAAAAATTTGATGCTGAGACAATCGAGCACAAACCTGAACAGTATTGCATATTTCAAAATATTTCTCTCATAATTAGAGTCTCCCTAACGTTAAATGTTATCCATACCTGAAAGTTTATCAAAAGTGACAATGCATAAAATTAGCGCCTTTTTTCAGACTTCAAATATTGTGGCTCACTGAATGAAAACTGTCCTGGAAGATCTCGATGTCTTTATCCATGATGGATCATCTGCACTATTCAGAATATTTCTGGTGAGTATGTTGCACTGATTCTCTGCAGGCACTTTGACAAAAATACGTTAATGTTTGTGTTGACATTATTAAGATATTTGAATTCTTATTCATTTGAACTCAGGCTCTTATTTTACTTTAGCTAATCATCTCAAATAGGGCTGAAACTATTCCTTGAGTAAATCGAGTAATTTGATTACAAAAAATGATCGAGGCAAAATCTTCTGCCTCGAAGCTTTGTTTAATTCATTTTTAAAGCTTGCGTTATGTTTTTGCACAATTATTTGTTGATGGCACGCTTTTGACAAAGTGCGCTTTTGGACACAAGCCGCCAGTAAACACCAAGAAAGAAGAAGCGCTTACGTCACCCACAGAGCGGAAGGAGACGCAAACAGTTAGCTGTGTATTGATTTGATGCCGCGTTCTGTTGCGGCCTGCAAAATGGAAGGGAGCGATGAAATTATCAGCGAGGCCAAGAGAAGAAGAAAGCAGCAAGAGAAAACGACAGAAATTGTCAGTAAAGGCTTATGTTATGCCTGAGATGTAGATTTTGAAACTTTTAGTTCAGAAAGTTTAGTTGCACAACTTAGTGTTTTTGTATATATATATTTTTAATGTGTGCCTTAGTTTTTTTGATCCTTAAAGTCCTTAAAGTCATTTTAAATAGCCTTTTTTTTAGCGGTTTCGCGCAGTGGCTGGAAGTACAGTTTTTCATGATTCACCGCGAGTTTTGGCGCTGCGATTACGTTTCCATCTTTCTGCGCGAAAAATTAAACACGTTTAAGATGCCTTAAAAACGTTTAATTTTTTTGGTGGACCTTGCAGAACTTGCCTTGTGTTAGGCAGTCGCGGCGATTCACGGTGCCTAACACCGCATCTCACTGCGAGTCAAACCACATACTGTAGGTGAGATAGGGGTATAAGCTATTCCTTGTATTGTGAATAATGACAATGTTTATTTTTGATAAAATGCTGTATGCATTTAAAAAATAAAAGTAGATTTTTCTAAAAAGAAAATCAATTAATCTCTGTTTCTCTCATATATTTTACATTGCTGTTTAATTAAGCAAAAGTACATTTATCCGATTACTCGATTAATTTTTTGGTAGAATACTCGATTGCTAAAATATTTGATAGCTACAGCCCTAATCTCAAACCTATATTGTCAGACTCGGTAGGGGGCGTGGTGGATCCAAGTGCAGATGCAGGCAATGTGTTACGAAGAGTAGTTGTATCTTGGAGTGCTTGTGACTGATTGATTTGATAATATGGAGGCTCAGAGCCTTGGCGTGAATTCCAAGCTGCGGTGTGAGCGGCGAAAGCCTCAATGGAATGCGGAAGCACAGATAGCCGGCACGAGAGCGTCGAGGCGAGCGGCAAGATGCGTGACGTCAGCCTTGAGGGAATGCGGAACTGCGCAGCGCCGCTGTGTAACCCGAGATGTATACCGGCGTGCGAGCGCTGAGAAGCAAGAGCGTGCAGAGCCGGCGTGGAGGAGAAAGGGAGAGCCTCGCGATGAATGCCGGTGTGGGCTGGAGAAACCGGAGCCAGTGGAAAAACGGAGCGTGAGCTCGGTGAGGAGCGAGCAATAATCGCGGTCGTGAAACGGACGAGGGTCGAAGCCGGAGTGACAAGAGGAGGTCCGTGATCCAGGTTCGTGGTCGGTGGCAGGTCAGTGGTCGGCAACGGGAAATATCCAAATAACAATGATCCGATAACGAGAAGCGAAAGCGTGGTCAAAACTAAGCGAGGTCGATAACAAAACAGACTGAGACGAGACAAGACGCGGGAATATTGGGCTGGTAAGGCACGCAATAATCTGGCAATGGGAGGTTGTTAGTGAGCAGGTTAAATAGAGCAGAGCCATGATTGAAATGAGCAACAGGTGTGTGGAGAGCAGAGAGTGAGCCAGTGAAATCAAAGGAGTGGAGTGCAATGGAATCTGGAGTGGAAGTGAACAGGTAAATCAGACATGACGTGACAGTACCCCCCCCCTTACGAACGCCCTCCAGGCGTTCTAGCGGGTGCTTCGGGATGAAGTCTATGAAAGTCGCTGATCAGCGTCTTGTCAAGTATAAATCTGGCAGGTACCCAGCTCCTTTCTTCGGGACCGTATCCCTCCCAGTCTACCAAATACTGAAGGCCACGTCCCTGTCTCCGAGCCTTGAGGAGCTTGCGGACGGTAAGACAGCGTGAACCGGAAACGGGAGAAAAATAATGACCAGCGTGCCTGGCGTGAGTTCAGTCTCTTAGCTGTCTTTAAGTACTCGAGGTTCCGGTGGTCAGTCCACACAAGGAAAGGGTGCTCCGCCCCCTCCAACCAATGTCTCCATTCCTCAAGCGCTAGTTTGACCGCCAAGAGTTCCCGATCCCCAATGCCGTAATTTCGTTCGGGGGGTGTGAGACGGCGAGAAAAGAAGGAGCAAGGGTGGAGCTTATTGTCTTCGGAGGATCTCTGTGACAGGACTGCCCCCGCCCCAGTTTCGGATGCGTCTACCTCGACGACGAACTGACGTGACGGATCTGGAAATCTGAGAATGGGTGCCGTGGTGAAGCATTGCTTGAGTTCCTTGAAGGCTGCGTCGGCCAGCGAGTTCCACCTAAACTGGGTCTTGGATGAGGTGAGAGCTGTGAGTGGGCTTGCCACTGTGCTATAACTTCTGATGAAGCGGCGGTAGAAGTTAGCAAACCCCAGGAATCGTTGGAGTTCCCGTCTTGAAGCGGGTGAGGGCCAATCTGTGACCGCTTTAACCTTGGTGGGGTCCATTTGGATTCCTGTCGGGGAGATGGAATACCCCAAAAAGGAGGTGTAGGTGCAGTGGAACTCACATTTCTCTGCCTTAATGTAGAGTTTGTTCTCAAGCAACCGCTGTAGAACCTGACGTACATGCCACCTGTGTTCCTTGATGGAACGTGAAAAGATCAGGATGTCGTCGAGGTAAGCAAAAACAAAGACATTGAGGAAGTCTCTCAGGACGTCATTAATGAGGGCCTGGAAAACTGCTGGGGCATTGGTCAGGCCAAAAGGAACCACCAGGTACTCGTAGTGGCCAGTAGGGGTGTTAAAGGCCGTCTTCCACTCGTCCCCTTCCCTTATCCTGACGAGGTGGTAGGCATTCCTTAGGTCGAGCTTGGTGAATAGGCGGGCATCCTGAAGGAGTTCGAACGCGGAAGACATCAGAGGAAGAGGGTAACGGTTCTTGACTGTGATTTCGTTTAATCCTCTGTAGTCAATGCAGGGTCTGAGGGACTTGTCTTTCTTCTCCACAAAGAAAAATCCTGCTCCTGCCAGTGATGAGGATGGGCGGATAATCCCTGCTGCAAGCGCCTCACTGATGTACTGCTCCATGGCCTCTCTCTCTGGACGAGAGAGGGAGTAGAGTCGTCCCTTGGGTGGAGATGTGCCGGGAAGGAGGTCTATAGCACAATCATAGGGGCGGTGAGGTGGTAGCGAGGTGGCCCGGGACTTGCTAAACACCTGCTGTAGATCGTGATACTCTGTAGGAACTTTGATGAGGTCAGGATTCTCTTCTCGTGGCGCAGACGAGCGGCGGCCCATGGTAGCGGAGTGAAGGCATGACGAGAGGCAGGTGGGGCTCCAATCCAGTATACTCCGCTTAACCCAATCAATGTGCGGGTTGTGTAGCCTTAGCCAAGGGAGTCCCAGAACAATGGGGGCATGAGCATTATGGACGGTCAGGAAAGTGATGGTTTCCATGTGATTACCTGAAACTTGTAGGTTAACGGGGATGGTGCGGTGGGAAATGGGCGAGAGACGGCTACCGTCGAGGGCTTGAACCGTAAAGGGTTGGCGTAAAGGGGTGATTGGGATCTGGAACTCAGTGACAGTAGCAGAGGAAATCAGGTTCTGGTCTGCCCCGGAGTCTACTAAGGCCTGGGTGACGTGGGATTGGTTGCCATGAATCAGGGTGACAGGAAAACAAGACCGTTGGTCTGAAGAAAAATCAGAATTTGGGGCCCCCTGTATTCCCAGAATTATGAGGGGGCCTTGCCCTTTTAGTGGGCAGTGTCGCACCACATGGCCAGTCTGACCGCAATAGAAGCAGGCGCTGTCGTCCCTGCGGCGCTGACGCTCCCTTGGCGAAATGCTCGTGCGGCCGATCTGCATGGTTTCAGAAGATGGGTCAGGAGCAGCCAAAGGGGTCCCTGAGGTGCGTGGTGTGGAGTCTGACTGCTGTTCCCTCTGCCGCATCCGTTTACGGATGTCAATGCGGGTTGCAAGGTCAATGAGTCCCTGTAATTCAGGGGAAAGTTCCCGAGCTGCGAGCTTGTCTTTGACTGACTCAGAGAGTCCGTGAAGGAAGCAGTCGAAAAGTGCCCGATCGCCCCAACCACAAGAGGGAGCCAGAGTCCGAAAATCTATGGCATAGTCTGTAACGGACTGAGTTCCCTGACGTAGTTGGAGTAGCTGGGCTGCCGCCTGACGACCTGTGAAAGCATTGTCGAAAATCCTCCTCATTTCATCAGTGAAAGCTTGGTAAGTGGTGCAGCATGGAACTTGGGCATCCCACAACGCCGTTCCCCACTCCCTCGCCTTTCCAGTAAGGAGGGTGATGATGTAGGCAACTTTGGAGCGTTCAGTGGGGAAAGACATAGCCTGTAGTTCTAGAACGAGGGAACATTGAGACAAGAAAGAGCGACACATGGCTGGATCTCCACCATAGGTGGGTGGGGCAGGAAGGCGTGGCTCCAGAGTGGGAGAAGGCATCACCAGAGGTTGCTGGGAATTGTATGCCGAGGGTTGATTCCGGATCTGTGTGGAAAGGAGCTGCAGGGTTTCAGTGATGGTTTGGAGCGTGTTTGAGATCTGGGTGATTTCCAGTTGGTGGTTGCCTAAGAGGAGTCCTTGACTCTCTAGTGCCCCCCTCAGGTGAGCGGCCTCTGCTGGATCCATCTGTGGCCAGATTATTCTGTCAGGCTCGGTAGGGGGCGTGGTGGATCCAAGTGCAGATGCAGGCAATGTGTTACGAAGAGTAGTTGTATCTTGGAGTGCTTGTGACTGATTGATTTGATAATATGGAGGCTCAAAGCCTTGGCGTGAATTCCAAGCTGCGGTGTGAGCGGCGAAAGCCTCAATGGAATGCGGAAGCACAGATAGCCGGCACGAGAGCGTCGAGGCGAGCAGCAAGATGCGTGACGTCAGCCTTGAGGGAATGCGGAAGTGCGCAGCGCCGCTGTGTAACCCGAGATGTATACCGGCGTGCGAGCGCTGAGAAGCAAGAGCGTGCAGAGCCGGCGTGGAGGAGAAAGGGAGAGCCTCGCGATGAATGCCGGTGTGGGCTGGAGAAACCGGAGCCAGTGGAAAAACGGAGCGTGAGCTTGGTGAGGAGCGAGCAATAATCGCGGTCGTGAGTGGCCGGAGTGACGAGAGGAGGTCCGTGATCCAGGTTCGTGGTCGGTGGCAGGTCAGTGGTCGGCAACGGGAAATATCCAAATAACAATGATCCGATAACGAGAAGCGAAAGCGTGGTCAAAACTAAGCGAGGTCGATAACAAAACAGACTGAGACGAGACAAGACGCGGGAATATTGGGCTGGTAAGGCATTCAATAATCTGGCAATGGGAGGTTGTTAGTGAGCAGGTTAAATAGAGCAGAGCCATGATTGAAATGAGCAACAGGTGTGTGGAGAGCAGAGAGTGAGCCAGTGAAATCAAAGTAGTGGAGTGCAATGGAATCTGGAGTGGAAGTGAACAGGTGAATCAGACGTGACGTGACATATATAGCTCAGAGACAACTGATTTTAAGGATTCATGAGGTGGTTCTTTCTGTACATTTTGTCTACATTAATCTAGTAGGATCCAAAACTTTCATGGAACAAAAAGAAATATAACATAGAAAAGATGGATGTCAAATGTGATTTTTTTCTACTATTTATTACATTAGGACAGTACTCCTGATGACAGACAGACCAGAGGGATGTAAGTGGGAGTTCATATTGTGATTGAAGATGATGATTCCCCCACGACTTTGACCAGTGTCATAAACTTTACTCTTGTGTTGGAGAAAGAGATTGTTTTGCAAGATGCTCCAGATCTGCAATCTGCTGTTAATAATACATTTTATTTCTAAGCGCCTTTCATAATATTCAAGGACACTATACAAAAAACAATAAATACAAGCAACCAAACAACACAACAAACAAGCATGTACAAAAGAAAACAGTGAATTTAAGGAGAGTAAGCTTTAGTAAATAGATGGGTTTTGAGTCTGGTTTTAAAGAGAGAGAGAGAATCTAAATTACGGTCAGGTGGAAGGGAGTTCCACAGAATAGGCGCCGAGTGACTGAATGCTCTACTCCCCATAGTACTGAGATGGGCAAGTGGTACGACCAAGCAAATGGAAGCGGATAATCTAAGAGAACGAGAAGAAGTGACAATTTAAAGTAGATCGAATAGATAAGGAGGGGCAAGATTATGGATTACCTTAAAAGTGAGCAAAATTATTTTAAATTGAATTCGATATTTTATGGGGAGCCAGTGGAGTTGCTGCAGAACAGGGGTGATATGATGGAAAGAAGGGGTGTTGGCAATGATGCGAGCTGCTGAGTTTAGGACAAGTTGTAGCGTATGGAGGGATTTCTGGGGAAGACCAAAGAGAAGAGAATTGCAGTAGTCAATAAGAGAGGACACCAAACTATGGACAAGGATAGAAGTAGAATGGGTGGAAAGAGAGGGATGAAGACGATTAATATTGTGCAGATGGAAGTAGGCAGAGCGAGTAATATTGTTAATGTGAGATTGGAATGATAATGAGCTATCGAGGATGTCACCCAAACCCTTAACTTGATGAGATGGAGAAACTGATGAACTGTCAATTGTGAGGGTAAAACTGTTGACTTTGGATAGTAAGGATTTGGTGCCGATGAGAAGGATTTCTGTTTTATCTGTATTCAATTTAAGGAAATTGTGGCTAAACCAAGACTTTATTTCATAAAGGCTGTTAGTAAGGGAGGAGGGTGGAAGTGAGGAATTAGGATGGCAAGAGAGATAGAGCTGGGTATTATCAGCAAAACAGTGAAAATGGATATTAAATTTACGAAAGATATTACCAAGTGGGAGAAGATAAATTATTAAAAGAAGGGGCCCCAGGGCAGAACCCTGGGGAACACTGGTAGTAACAGGGGAAGGCTGAGAACAGAATGATTTGAGATGTATAAACTGAGAGCGGCCAGAGAGATAAGAGTAAAACCAGTCAAGAGGTGTGTGAGAAATGCCAATAGACGACAGTCTGGTGAGAATAATGGTGTGAGAGATGGTATCAAAGGCTGCAGTCAAATGAAGAAGAATAAGAATTTAAAGTAAACCAGAGTCAGCAGCCATGAGGAGGTCATTAGTGATTTTAATAAGGGCAGTTTCAGTACTGTGAAGGGGACGAAAGCCAGACTGGAATTGTTCGAAAAGATTATTAAAAGGTAAGTGGGAGTGAAGTTGAGCAGGAACAGTTTTTTCGAGTATTTTTGAGATAAAGGAAAGGTTAGAAATTGGGCGAAGATTATTGTAATCATTAGGATCTAAACCGGGTTTTTTAAGTATTGGAGTAACAGCAGCAGTTTTAAAGTGTCGGTACAATTCCAGTGGAGAGAGAAGAATGAATAATGGCAGTTATAAGAGGGAGCAAAGAAGGGAGGCAAGATTTAACCAGGGCTGTGGGTAGAGGGTCCAGCTGACAGGTTGAGGGTTTGGATTTATGAATGAGTTCAGAAATTACCAAGGCGTCAGGAAGAAGAAAAGTAGAGAATAAGTGACAATGCGAAGAAAAATAAGAGGGAGACAAAGAATTGGAGTTAAGGAGGTGGTGAATTTTGTGAATTTTCTCATTAAAAAACAGCATTAGGGAGTTACACGTGTCAGTTGAATACAAATGGGGGGGGATAATCAGGGGGGGTTGAAAATTTTATGAAGTAATGAAAACAATGTCTTGGAATTACCTTCGTTAGAACGGATAATACCAGAGTAGTAATCAGATTTAATTTTGGAAATAGATTCTTTATAATGCAGTAGGTGGGATTTGAACATTTCTCTATGGACAGAAAGACCAGTTTTGTGGAAAAACCTCTGGCTTTCATAGACCGTAGTTCAGGGGTAAACCAGGGAGCAGTACGAGAGAAGGAAACCGACATTGTTTTCATTGGGGCAAGACAATTAAGGATATTATGTAAACCATTATTATATTGAGCATCCAAAGCTTCAGGAGTGGATAGACAATCAGGAATAAAAGTATCATCAATGCATGAGACAAGAGTATCAATATTAATATCCTTAAGCTTCGGAAATGAAATAAAAAGTGTAGGTTTAGTTTTAGACAGGCAAATAGAAACATTAAAAGAAAGAAGAAAATGATCAGACACATGACAATCATCAGCTAAACAGTTGGAGGGGGTGAGGCCAGAACAGCAGATTAAGTCCAAAGTATGACCTTTTGTATGTGTTGGAAAGTCCGAGTACTGATGAATTTCGAAACTCTCCAGGCATGAGGAAAAGTCTCTAGTCAGAGGAAGGTCACAATTATCCATATGGATGTTAAAGTCCCCCAGCAATATAACGTTAGAAGAGAGAGCAGAGAGATGAGTAAGTAGAGCAGCAAAGTCATTGATGAAATCAGTATGCGGTTTGGGACGGCAATAAACTACAGCAATGATGGTCGGTACGGGACCAGGTAGTTTACACACCAAACATTCGAACGTGCTGAAATCAGGCACAGATAACTGAACGACTTTCCATTTCTGGTTGTAAACTATCGCAAGACCTCCGCAGGAGTGCATTCATTCAATTGGGAAAAGTCATTTGGCTGTTGCCAAGTTTCAGTCAAGCAAATAAAGTCAAACTTACGGTCAGTAAGGAGATCCTGGTTGAGATGTCCCTTGCTCGTAAGCGAGCGGATGTTAAGCAAACCGAAGTTGACAGTGATGTTGTCCAGTTTGCTAGAGGAGCTAGTGTTCGCCAACCTAGCCAGGCTGGCTAACACGCTGTGATCCACAGACCGACCGGTACTTCGAAGAGGGCGGCGAGTGGTGGACCAAAATGATTTAATTCCATTAGAGTTGTCGAAATGATATTTCCGACGGGATCCACGATGAATGTATCTCCGACAAGGAAGGAGAGCGATGTCCGGATGGAGGAGCAGCACTGCCGGCAGATCCAGAGATCGGTGCCCACGGAGCCGAAGGAGATCAGTAGCCGAGTATTGGAGAAGGCCCGACACTGGGCGGTGAGAAAGGAGCAGGCAAGTCCAGGCTATTGCAGTCCAGAAATAAATCCAGAGGTAAATCCTGCCGGTCCTCAACGAACATTGAGGATTCAGTGATGAATTGATAGTAGAGCCTTAGACGAGCGCAAAGGCACTGCTACTTAAATCAGACATTTAAAAGTTACCGAAGAGTAGCGGCAGCAAAACGCGCCAGTGTCCACTCCCGGAAGTTGCCTGTGACACCAGGCTTAACAGTTTGGCCTTTGACCTGTTTGCCTTGGATTTTCAGTACCAAAAAAATCTGATGTACACTTTTGAGGTGATTGAGAAGGTGCTCATGGAACTGGGCTTTGCAACTCACTGCTCTGCAACGCTACAATCCCTTAAGACTTCTGCTAATACTTTGCTTTTGGGAGTTGTCTGGGAGTTGTTTTCAGACTTCAAATGTTGAAGTCTGAAATGCCACAAAAGTTGTGACTCACTGAATGAAAACTGCCCTGAAAGGTCCCCCTGTGTTTATTATTGATGTTCATTATTATTATCAGTATTCTTCTTCTTCTTCTGCTTATTATTATTATTATTATTATGTACTTTTTGCCTTGTTTTGTGCAGTTTAGACTGTGATAGGCATTTTGCCATGTTCCCTGGTTCTGAGAAGTTGCTCTTGCCCTGTTTTATTATTATTTTTATTATTATTATTTTGTACTCTTTTCCTTGTTTCGTGAAGTTTAGACAGCAAAAGACATTTTGCCATGTTTTTTTTTTTGTTTACTTTTATTTGAAAGTCAAGGAATGTGGCTGTAGTGTGTTACTTTTGGTTTAATATAAAATTTGGAAGAAACTTTCAGGCATGCAGTTCCAGCTTTTTTCATTACATTGTATTACATGTTAATTAAAAAAAAAAAACCTGCTTTAGTAAATTTAAACACAAATTTTAAACCCGGGATGTCAAAAAATGTGACAAGTTCACATTTATTAAATTGATAAGTCTTTGAAACTATCAAAACACTTTTAACTTAACAATATAATATAAGTTAGGAGAACTTACTGAGTAAATTTAGTTAATTCAACAACTTGGGTTAAAAGTTGATTTAACTCAAAATTTCAAGGCAACTTGCTGCACAGCTTTTTTGAGTTAACTCCACTTTTAACCCAAGTTGTTGATTTAACTCAAAATTTCAAGGCAACTTGCTGCACAGCTTTTTTGAGTTAAGTCGACAAGTTGGGTTAAAAGTGGAGTTAGCTCAAAAAAGCTATGCAGCAAGTTGCCTTGAAATTTTGAGTTAATTCAAGATTTTATTTTTTACAGTGTGGGACGTGTTCTAGGGAGTCCGAGGTCCCCGAAGTCGACACCAATGCCATCCCCATCACCTATCGGGACCTGGCTGAAGTGTTCTGCAAGAGACGCACCACCCACCTTCCTCCTCATCGCCCCTACGACCTGGTGATTGACCTTCAGCCGGGTTCTGTCTCTCCCCACGGCCATCTGTACTCACTATCCGCTGCTGAGACGCAAGCTATGGAGGAGTATGTATCCGACGCTCTCCGCCATGGCAACATCTGGCCCTCCTCCTCACCTGCCACCGTGGGGTTCTTCTTCGTAAAGAAAAAATGCCCTCTCTGGTGCCTCCATTTTCACAAAGTTGAACCTCCGGAGCGCCTACAACTTGGTGTGCATCAGGGAGGGCGATTTATGGAAGACGGTCTTCATTACCCCCATGGGACATTATGAAAATCTGGTCATCCCCTTCGGACTCTGCAATGCCCCCGCAGCCTTCCAACAATTTATCAATGATGTCGGGTTTAATTGTGTAAACTCTTGCTCTCAGCATGAAAGAGTTCTAATAATAATTCACGTCGTTATCGTGCCTGCTCACGCTACACCATCCACGCTACAAGGGCTAACTTTTTTTAGTTCGTTTTTTAGATAATCCTGTAATATTTTATCAAGTAAAATCCAACTACATTTTCACGTTCCACAGAGTGATGTCCACCTCTTGACATCTTTCTGACACATGAACACAAAAAGGTTCAAGACTGACTAAGCAAAAATCTAAATGTGTTCTGAGAACCCCACACCCCACAAAAAAATCTTATCATGTGCCCAGCCAAATCTGAATTGTCACAAACTTAAAATTAGTTTTTAGTAAAGGAAAATAAAGGGAAAAGAAAAACTATGTTTCATACCTCCTACCATCTAATGATGACCTCTTGGCCTTCTCCCTCTTCCCCTTTCTCAGAGTCTGCTCTGAGGTGATAAGAGAAACACTGAAGAGGAACACAGCCCTCCTCTCGATCTTCTCTCTCGTGTAAGGGCTGACAGACAACTACAGGAACAAACACAGGACGTTTACAGCCGAATCATTTTATTAGCTTCTTAACCTCTCTCACATTGTGCAGTGTTACACATTAAGAAATCAACTTGTACTTATATGGTCTATAGGTAACAATGCCATTAACACTGCATAGCGATACAATACAATAACTAGTTAAATAACTTAAAAACATATATAATTTATCATGCTGTAAAATAATAAAAGTTACTTAAGGTCCCACTCACCACTTAACTGAATGATGTGACAGGGCCATCGCTCAGGTTGTGTTCCTCCTCCACAACACGCCCCTTTTCTAGATTCTTCCAACTTGGCACGTTTTCTTGGCTGATCTTTGAAATATCATCACGATTGAAATCTGATATGTCATGTAGGACTTCAGCTCTGGTTCAGAGGTGAATCGAATCTTTAAGGATTCGGGTCAATTTTATTAAAACTGAATTCAAATTCATAATATACACTTTTTTGACTAACCGTCCACCTTTTAGTACAATACACTGTATCTTATCAGTTCTGCTTATCACGTGGCCAATGATGATAACAAAATCTAGTATTTAACAATTATGAGCTAGGTAACTTAGGATCTGGGCAAATGTTTAAACTTAAAAATACATGACCAGGACAACAGTTCTTTATCAAGAAACAAGAATTTATTTTACTATACTACAATACATGAAAATAAGCTATTAAACACACACACGCACACACACACACACACACACACATACACACAATGCATTTCGAAGGATGAAGGTTGACGTAATTTTCTAGTACTGTTCACTAGACCTGAAAAGTCACAAGAGCAGAGCCTTGGGTTTAATCTTATGGTTTGTTATGACGTGAGCACCAATTTCAGCAAGGTATGAAGCTTTTGTTTGTTTACTTGCGTTGCGGTGCGGTCTTCCTCGGTGATTCGCATTCGGACTTAGGGAATCACGGCGGTGCTGATTGGCTGGTGCTCTGGCGCTGTGATGAAGTCTCTTGGGGAGCCATTCTCTGATGCCCTGGTTGCTTGGTTACTGATGGCGGAGCTGTGACGATTCTTCTAGCGGAACCTTCATGGCGGATTTTGAAGTTCTGGCACGAAGTTTCGTGAAGCTGTAGAGATCAGATGAGCTGTTTGCCTGCCGGTCAGACACGGGGCGAGAGTTGACGGTGGATGAGAGAGAGCTTGCTTCAGATGTGCAGATGTTCAGTCGTTAGATGACGTTGGATGACGTTGGAAGACATGACATTGGAAGACGTAACGATGTGCTCGGACCGTGGCGTTTTAACCCTTGTTATCAGTCCATGCCACGAGTGATTGCTCCAATCAGAGGGGGTTGCGGGATTACCCCCGCCTCACATGTTTCCTCCCCCTTTGCATACATTAGGCCAGGTTATATGGCCATCACATGGTACTCATCCGGTTGGAAACTTTTAATACCCTTATGAATTAACTTTACACACGCTCTGTTCATGTTACCAGTAATTCATGTACATAAGCATTCTTTGAATAGGATAAGCTTTCTGTAGACACCACACATCCCATATCTCCTACATTCATTCATGCCTTTATCTAGTAAAAATACTTTATAAATGCTGGTTACATGTTCTAAGTCAGATAGCGTAAACAGAGGTACATATAGACATTAAACATGATGGGTAACTATATATAGATATCAGTTTGCCCCATTGGTATGCTTTAGAGATGATCTGTAACAGTGTCTCTGCCATATGTCCCTTTGTTCGTGGAAAGGCCTGTTTCTGGAGGTCACTAAGAGTATCAGTGAGCTATGGTAGGGAGGGTGTTTTCCCCCACTCAGAGGTGTAAAACCGTCTCCCTTGTTACCAGATGGCAATTTACACGGTAGGAGTTCGAGGTCGTTAGGTTTGTACAGCATCCAGGTGCAGCAGGCACCCTTCTCCAAGTTTTGTTATGGCTCGCGCTTCCTGATAAGAGAGGGACTGTATTGTCCCAGAGGACAGATAAGCTGTGGATTTCAATTCAGTTCAATTCAAAGCAGAGCAAAGCAGCTTCAAAAACAGTAGTGAAAAACAGAGTGCAAAACAGTTCACTCAGATACTGCGGCGCGAGACCATTTAATGCTTTATACGTTAAAAGTAGTATCTTAAAATCGATGTGAAATTTCACAGGGAGCCAATGCAGTGAAGTTAAGATAGGGGTAATGTTTTCGTATCTTCTGGTTCTAGTGAGGACTCTCGCTGCTGCATTCTGGACTAACTGAAGCTTGTTTATGTACCTAGTTGAACAACCAGACAGTAAGGCGTTACAATAGTCCAACCTAGAGGTGATAAAAGCATGAACTAATTTTTCTGCATCATTTAGTGACAGTATATTTCTTATCTTGACAATATTTCTAAGGTGAAAGAAAGCTATCCTGGTAATATTATCTGCATGTGCTTTAAATGAAAGTCTGGAATCTATAATCACACCGAGGTCTTTTACTGTTGCACTTGATGGAACAGAAAGGCCATCAAAAGTTACAGTGTGATCTGAAAGCTTACTTCTAGCTGCTTGTGGTCCTATGACTAGAACTTCTGTCTTATCAGGATTAAGCAGAAGAAAATTAGTTAACATCCAATCTCTTATGCCCTGCACACATTGCTCAATTTTAGCAAACTGGTTCCTCTCATCTGGTTTTGCGGAGATGTATAATTGTGTGTCATCAGCATAACAATGAAAACTAATACCATGTTTACGAATTATGTTGCCCAGAGGAAGCATGTAAAGGGAAAAAAGCAGTGGGCCTAAAACTGAACCCTGTGGAACACCAAACTCAAGGAAGGATTTGGAGTCATGTAGTCTGCTTAAAGGGGCCCCTGGAATACAATAGAGTGATAGACCATTTGGGGGCTTGTTCATTCCTACATCCCCCCCCTTTTGCTCGATGAGGTTCCTGTTGCGAATGTCATCGAGCACTGGAAATATGAGCAGAGAGGGAGAGAACAGACACACACAAGACACAAACAACAACTCCATTGCCAGCTGAATCATGGTGCCTTTTGTATTGTCAGGTTCGGATCACTTACTACGACATAGCGGTGCTTTGTCTAGGATTGGGTTGTTTTAATTTATTGACAACGGTCTCATGACGATTCATAATCACTTTTGTTGAAGGGAGTCAACCTAATTTTGGGAGCCGGATTCAAGCTCGGTTAAGATAGTTCCCTGATGAAAGAGAGAGAGATAAGAAAAATGCAGAGAGACAGAGAAACACAAAGGAAGGGGGTCACAGGGACACTGAAAGTGGTTAGGACAGCAAACCCTGTGTCGCATGTATGGAGCAACTCCTCCCTGCTAGAGGTTAGACCTAGCAATGTGGTAGAGGCGTGTGTTCAGATGTCATACTCAAGACTAGATATAGGTAGACATAACGTTTTAGCAGGGTAGTAATTATGTCAGTGTAGTGAAGTAGAAAGGTGGTTGGTCTGTGACAGGGGGCTCGTTTTTCTCCCGTTTTCTTTCGGTCAGTATTGGAATGTCTCTTTAGTTGGTTTCAATGAACCCATCAAAGGACTGGATTGCTGTAGCGCTGTTCTCCGTGATTTGCTGGGTATGGCAATCGCTGGCTTTCTGTCTGGTGGCTAGTCGGGCCAAGTCCGGTTTTTCTTTCTTTTCCCACTTTCCTTCCTCTTTTTCCCTTTGGAAGGACTCCTTCATCATTTCCATCAGTTCCCGAGTGCTGGGATGTGATGATGTCTTGGTTTCATGTCAGGGCTTATGTTGACCTCGGTTGAAATGGGATATTGTCCGGTTTCTTGATCTTTTCCCTTTTGGGTGTCCGGAGGAGTTCGGCTGTTCTCGAGATTGCTCGCACTTCTGTTTTGGGTCTGGTACTGGTGTAGGAATCTCGTTCTCTGTTGGACGAGGGCTTGTTTCACTCTTTAGTCGGCAGCTTGGTGTTGTCTTGACATTGGGCTCCCTCTAGGGCCAACCCATGACTCTCAGTGTTGGAGTCAAAAACCCTGGTAGATTTTGCACCCTTTATTGAAGCTGCCTTCTGTTTACTGCTGTATGTGCCAAGTCTTGCAGCTCCTGGACATCCATTTGACATGGACATACTAAGACACTGAGGTGGTGGCTTACCCCTGGATGGAGGTTTTGTAAGAAGAGAGTTTTAAAGTTCAAGTCTTCTTCCATGTCCGGTTCATTGCGGGTCCCGAAGTATGCTTGTCAGAGTTGGCTGTAGTAGGCTTGTGAAGGTTTGTTACGACCTTGTCTTGTTTCCAGAGCAGCCACTAGCTTTTGTTCTGACTCAGGGCCGGCAGCCTCTTTGATGAGAGCTTCGCGGAGTGACTGATAGTCAGTTTTGGCGTGAGCAGGCTGTCAGTCTAGGAAGTGTCGTGCTTCAGGGCTGGAGGTAATTCGCAGCGAATAGAGTCTATCCTGAGCCGTAAAAAATGAGGTTTCAATTCCAGATGGAAATCGATGTCTTGCAAGTAGGCCTAGATGTCTTGACCGCTCGGCCCGTGTGGTGTGCATTTGCCAATATCCCTGGCGAGTTTGTAGAGGTCACTGAGCTCCAAGCCATGTGATACTCGGTGGCCAGGAGGAGCAGGTCCCTGGGTTTTTTAAGATGAAAATGGAGCTGAGGAAGGTCTCGGCAACGCCCCTCAAGCTCAGCACAGTCTATCTTGCTGCATTCCTTTTCTCGTTTAGGGTTTCTTGCAGCTTGATGATATCCTCTCTGGTGCCTTGTTCTTCCTTGTCGTGCTCTTTCTTCTGCTCAGAAACCTTGCTAGAGGTGAGCAGCTTGCCTGTCGCTTATTTTGAGGGTGGCGATGAGCATGTGGCTTAAAGACCCAGTGATCTTCGCTAGCTCCTTGGGACTGTAGTTCTGGCCTGGATCTTGTTTCATGAGACTCGTTAGGTTTTCGTCCAGCTGACTCTGTGTCTGGTTTTGCAGTGCCTCGGCGGCCTTAGGTAGGGGGCCATCGGTTGCAACACTTAGCCAGGTCTCCAGATCCTCCCAGTGACTGGTGGGGTCTGTCGTGTGAGACATGTTTCGAAAGGGGACTCTAGAACCATGACTGACACAGACCTGAAGAGGAGGATAAATGAAACACAACAAGTAAGGCTGAGGCTGGATGTGTCACTGGCGCCCGCGCTCCTCTGGTGGGCGTTCTACAGGTTGAGAGTCTCAGTGCGAGGAACTAATAAAGACACACAGATGGCATGGTTAAACAGAGGCAGAACAGAAGAACAAAACACAGACTAAGGTTAGAAAAGTAATGGCCTGCTTTCACTTTTCCTATAGGAGGAGGTTCAGCCTTTTGTAAGGAAAGGTTGGAGCTAACAGCAAGTTAAAGAAAGACAGGTGCAAACGATTTCAATGAAATTGTATTAAGGTTTTCCTTTTGTTTATATATATATATATATAAACTCACAATGGTCACAGAAATGTTTCACATGCTTCAACGGAATTATAAAAAAAAAGAATTAACTCATCGAACAGGCCTGGACAAAAATGATGGTACCCCTAACTTAATAGTTTGTTGCACAACCTTTTGAGGCAATCACTGCAATCAAACGATTCCTGTAACTGTCAATGAGACTTCTGCACCTCTCGGCAAGTATTTTGGCCCACTCCTCATGAGCAAGCTGCTCCAGTTGTTTCCGGTTTGAAGGGCGCCTTTTCCAGACGGCAGGTTTCAGCTCCTTCCAAAGATGCTCAATAGGATTGAGGTCAGGGCTCATAGAAGGCCAGTTTAGAATAGTCCAATGTTTTCCTCATAGCCATTCTTGGGTGTTTTTAGCAGTGTGTTTTGGGTCATTGTCCTGTTGCAAGACCCATGACCTGCGACTGAGACCAAGCTTTCTGACACTGGCCAGCACATTTCTCTCTAGAATCCCTTGATAGTCTTGAGATTTCATTGTACCCTGCACAGATTCAAGACACCCTGCCAGATGCAGCAAAGCAGCCCCAGAACATAACAGAGCCTCCTCTATGTTTCACAGTAGGGATAGTGTTCTTTTCTTGATATGTTTCATTTTTCCGTCTGTGAACATAGAGCTGATGTGCCTTGGCATAAAGTTCCATTTTTGTCTCATCTGTCCATAGTACATTCTCCCAGAAGCTTTGTGGCTTGTCAACATGTAGTTTGGCATATTCCAGTCTGGCTTTTTTATGATTTGTTTTCAACAATGGTGTCCTCCTTGGTCATCTCCCATGTAGTCCACTTTGGCTGAAACAACGACGGATGGTGCGATCTGACACTGATGTTCCTTGAGCATGAAGTTCACGTTGGATCTCTTTAGAAGTCTTTCTGGGCTCTTTTGTTACCATTGGGATTATCCGTATCTTTGATTTGTCATCACTTTTCCTCCCTTGGCCACGCCCAGCTAGGTTGGCTACAGTCCCATGGATCTTAAATTTCTGAATAATATGTGCAACTGTAGTTTCCACACCTTAAATTAACATGTCCCTTTGGTCACATTATTTTCAGTATTTTCTAGGGGAACCATCATTTTTGTCCACGCCTGTTCCATGAGTTTATTTCTTTAAATAATTCTGTTGAAGCATGGTTGAAAAGCAATGTCTGACTTTCATTGGTTAACATTCATAGAATTTTTTTTAATTATTACTTTTGTCAGATTAAAGTTATTTATGTGACCATTGTGAGTTTTTCTTTCATTGACCGAAGGGTACCAACAATTTTGTCCATGTGTGTATGTGACCATTGTGAGTTTTTCTTTCATTGACCGAAGGGTACCAACAATTTTGTCCATGTGTGTATATATAATAATAATATGAATAATAATAATAATAATAATAATAATTAGGGAAAAGGAAATTTTAGTAGAGTTTGCGACCATACTCATATGAAACGCTTCTAGTAGTGTGTTCGTGTTTTGATGGACGCCTGTTAGTCCCCTAGTTAACCTGTGGAAAAAGGGAAGGTATGGTGAGAGTCGGATGCTTTTGAACTTAAGAATTCACATTTCACTACTATGTTAGTTTCTAAAGTTCTCTGCTTTTGTGACTTTCACGGGTACAATTCTAAAATAGCAGCTGTAGTCAGGTTGAGGAAGAAGCTGGAAAGAGAGAAGAAGGAAGTGAAAGGTTAGGATGGATAACAAGAGTGGGGTCAATGCACCTGGGCACTTGGTTGTGGTGTTCTAGCAGGAGAAATAACTGGTTTAAGTATCCAAAAAAGGGCCTAAGTTCTCTCTGGGTTTTGCTAACCAGATGGGTGCTATGCTTATACCCTAGGCTCAGTGATGAGCTGGGTTGATTTAGTCAGAGCACAACGGTAGGGTCCACCACCTGAGCGCACCTGGTGAGCCCCTGTAAGGTCCTACCGAACACTCTGTCCCACCATATTGCAGTGAACCTTTAAAACAGCTTGTGGCTTTTAGCACAACTGTGCAAGATTCGGGGAAGGTACGTCAACGACTAACTGGCCTGAGAGCAAATGGACTAAACCTGGGGCTACCCATCAATAGCCGCCAGGAGATATGCCCAAGCCTTCGCCCAGCTAGTCTTTGTTGACTTCTTCTCTGTTGCACAATTGGCGATGCCTGCTGCGTGCTCACAGTGCAATAATGGGGCCAAGATATTCGATTACACCCCCAGGCAGCACCAGGTTACGTCAGAATGAGTGACTCACGCCGCTTTAACTCACCGTGAGGACAACCGTCACTGCACCAGTCAAGCACTAGGGCAGCGCTATCAACTACGAGGCTTAAACGAAGGGAAACCTATGAGGCTTGGACTTAGTTAGTTAAAACCGAGTTGCAGCAAGAAATTTTAATTGAAATGTTACAATTGAAATGATACAATTATGAATTGTGGCTAATTACTGAGCTTTAATTAGCACTAAAGTTGGTAGCAACAATTGTAATTAGCTTAATTGATCATCAATAAAGATGTAATGAACAATTACCTCAACAACACAAGGGAATCTGAAGATAATAATGCTGTAACATCTGTACCACCGCAGCAAAGGGAAATAAGATCTAGCTCACCGGATTACTGAGTTGATGCTTTGTCCCCACCTAGTGTGTCTACGTGTGTACTGTCTTCACTTTAACACTAATGAAGAGCACCTGTGTATCCCCCGTGTGTCTACCTATATATTCCGGTCGAACCCGTAGAACTTTGCCTGTTCACTGTCGTGCACCTTCCTTGTTGTCCATATTTTCATGTATGCTGAACATACAATATCTCCTCTCTATTTCCCCCAGGACTGAGCAGTGTCTGCAGGTGTGGGTCTGTTTTCATGTGGATGGGTCATCACTCCTGACAAGGTCCGCTGGTCTATGAGCCTGTTTGAGTTTTGTTGTCTTTTGTTTTCCCACCTGCAGACCCAGTCTGGGGAGAAGCTATCGTGGTATTTTGTTTTAGTTGTTTTCTTTAAACTTAATTACAAAAGGAAAAGAGAAAAGAAATACAAATAAATTACGTTAAGAAATGGAACCTGCTTCTGCGTCCGCTTCCTCTGAGACAGACATCACAGATGAACAGGCCTTCCAGGATGCAGCAGGAAGCCCCTTACCGGAAGAAGAATCCCCCGTGCTAGACTACATTAAAGTACAGTAACACGAGATCGACAGCCTGGCTCGAGCTGTCAATGACCTGGCGCATAGTGTAGAGCAGCTCATGAAGGGTCGATCTCCAACCTTCTCTCCTGGGCCGCGCTCCGCACCTTCAGCACCGCGCCCCACCCCTCCAGAACGGTATACCGGGAACCCGGAGGGGTGCAAACGTTTTCTCCTGGCATGTGAGCTGTGTTTGGCAGAGTATCTGGACATGACGGACCTGCAAAAAATCAGCTTCGTAACACAACAGCTCACAGGTTCGGCGATGGATTGGGCGACAGCCGTGTGGAGCGCAGACGGGATCGCCGTGTTCAGTTATCAGCAGTTCCTCACTGACTTCAGCATCGTATTTGACCATCCGGATCAAGGAAAATCGGGGGAACAACAACTGCTGAGGCTGCGGCAAGGTAATGCCACCGTCGCAGACTATGCGATCAAGTTTCGGGTGCTGGCTGCGGAGAGTGGCTGGTGTGATCACAGCCTGTTAGCCAGGTTCAGAGACGGATTACAACCCGAGGTGCAACTCGAGCTTGCCTGCAGGGACACCGCGATGTCCCTGGACGAGTGCATTGGACTGGCGATCAGGCTGGATCAGCACCTCCGTAGCCAGAAACGTCATCTCCCCACGAAAACTGCAGTAAAGCGACCGGATTACGGCCGCCGCACCAGCCTCAGCACCCCCCCAACGGAACTGCGAGAAGGACCACGGGGGGAACCTATGGACATTGACACATCCTGCCTTACAGCTCAGGAGAGACAGCGGCAAATTTCAACGGGGCTTTGTCTGTATTGTGGGGGGACGGACACAAACTGCACACCTGCCCGTTACTCAAAGTAACGCACCTCACTCCACCTCGCACTCACCACCCTTTTTGTTTGAAAGCACAACTGTCATATGATGTCATGCACACTCGTAACACGACCGGCACTAGGACCCAGAAGTAATACGGTCGGGTTTCAGGAAGCATAAAAGGAAACAAGATGGCGTCTCACATTGCTCAGTCATTGAGTTTTGCCCATGCTGTCGCCGACGCCTCGCTCGTCTAAACGTGAGTACTCACTTTCTTGGGTTATCGCTTCTGATTGGGTGTGTGTATTTAGAACGCGGGTTTATTTGTGTAAACTCTTGCTCTCACTTCGGGAGAGTTCTAATAATAACCAGCGTGGTTATCCTGCCTGCTCGCGCTACTTCCGCGTTTGGGTTTACCATCCACGCTACAGGGCTAACTGCTAGTCTTCTGATTCATCTCCGGTTAGTTCGTGACATATGATAATCACTCTTTGTTTGTTTTTCCCCTTATAGATTCCGGGTCGGCTGGAAACTTTATTTCCTCCTCTCTTCTTTCCTCGCTGCAAGCTCCAATGTCGAAGCTACCATACCCTATTGCAATCAAAGCTCTAGATGGCCAAAGTCTTCAACAATTGCCTGTTAAACAAATATCCGCGTCACTTCGGTTAACTTTTCCTGGTCATGCTGAGGAACTAAAATTTTTTGTGCTCCCTCGGTCTGATCATTCCGTTCATGGACGGTCCAAACTACCTCCACTGAAAGCCCGTGCACCCTAGTATCTATTAATGTGCCATCAGAATACGAACAGTTTAAAGACGTGTTTAGTATTAGGGCAGCAGCACGACTTCCCCTTCACTGACCATGGGACTGCGCGATAGAGATTTTGCTGGGGAAAACACAGCAGAGCTCACGCATTTATCCATTGTCCGTGGAGGAAACCCGGGCTATGGAGGAATATGTGAGCGAAGCTCTCCGGCAGGATCTCATCAGCAGGTCCATGTCACCTCGGCGGGTTTTTTCTTTATAGATAAGAAAGGGGGGGCGGGGGGGGGCTTACGCCCCTGTATTGATTACCGTGGTCTCAATGCAGTGTCAATAAAATACAAGCACCCTCTGCTGCTGGTACCGACCGCTATCGACCAACTCCGAGGCGCCTCCATCTTTACCAAACTTGACCTCTGCAGCGCTTATAATCTCGTTCGTGTGCGAAGAGGCGATGAATGGAAGACTGCGTTTAGCATGACATTGGATCATTACCAATACAACGTAACGGCGTATGGACTGGTAAACGCACCTGCTGTGTTTCAGGGGTTCATGAACGACGTGTTTAGGGATATGTTAAACCGGTTTGTTATAGTTTACTTGGATGATATCTTGGTATACTCCCGGTCATATTCTGAGCATGTCTGACATGTAAACGCCGTCCATCACCGGCTACACAAACACAGACTCTATGCAAAGGCAGAGAAATGCAAATTCCACAAGGAGGAGATTGCATTCCTCGGCTATCGCATAGGGCCACAGGGGGTCGAGATGGAGACGACCAAGGTCGCGGCGGTGCAACAATGGCCGGTACCCAAGTGTGAAGGCGCTACAAAGTTTAGTAGGGTTCGCTAATTTCTATCTGACGATTTATCCGAGGTTTCAGTACGTTGGCAGCGCCGCTCACTACTCTATTGAAAGAGAAACTGAAACGCCTTCTCGAGTTTCCCCTGGAAGCGCATAGGGCGTTTCAATGTCTCAAATCGGCGTTTACCACTGTGCCAATCCTAAGATTACCCGACCCAATGAAGCCTTTTTTAGTTGAGGTAGATGGGGATAGGAGCTGTCACAACATCAAGGCGACCCTGAGAAGCTCCACCCCTGCACTTTCTTCTCTCATAAATTAACACCTGCCGAGCGCAACTATGCTTCTCTGTCCGCGTCCTCTGAGACAGACATCACAAATGCTAGTTCACTATTGAAGTCTGCCATCAAGATCACATGTAATTACAGTTAGATCAGTTCACAAGTCCTTGCACGTTGGAAGCCAAATAGTGATTAATCATGGAATTAATTAGGCTTACATCCAAATACCACTACGACACTAAATATAAATATTAAGGGTAGTTATGGTTAATCGCCAAAGTACTAAAGAAGTATGTATTAGGCGAAAGGAGGGAAAATAACCCACTAGAGTGAGTTAAAGTTTGAATAAAGAGAGGGGTAAGTCACTTAAACACTTTCGAACAGTGTATTCACAACCGAAAGATGCTATGTGCTAACCGCTAGCCTTCGATGCTACTAGCATGGGTACTACATGTACATAGGCTACCATGTAAACGTGCTAGCTTTAACTAGTTTAGCCTACGCTAGGCTTTGTTTGCATTCAATTCACAATGGAGCTGGCAAGGTGACCACGCATGCGCACTGAAAAATTATTCCGGAAAAGGTTGTTTTGGGTTTCCAGGTCACGGTCGTGGCTATGGTGACATGTACTGCTTAAATGAGCATGCTAGTTCAACACAGTTGTGGGTAATTGGTGAAATGGCAGCGCATTTAACACTGAACAGCCTGAAAACACTAGTTAGCTCCTTATAGCTGAATGACCTCGACTTCACTCGTTAGCAAACAAATTACTTATTACTATACTTAACACAACAACGTTGTTGAGATCTCTGCAGATCATAGCCCGTTGCTGGACAAGGCACACACATAAATAAAACATGCGTAGATTTTAACAACACAACTTCTTTGATCACACTTTACTGGAATGCGCGTGGATGCTCTCTCTGAGCAACGCATTGAATTCATTAGTATCAGCGAATCAAGAGGTATCGAAACTTTCTAAGCTCGGTACCGGGACATAGATCTTTTGCTGTTTGTGTCCAGGATTTCATCCATTATTTCACCACGGCTGGAAATAATAGCTGGAATATGATTGTGAATTTATGACTGAAATAAAGCTGTTCATCGGCATGCATGAACCCCAATTTGTGCGTGAACTTTCACTTCACAAAAAGGCAGCGTTCATTCTTTTTAAACCCCTCAATTCTGCCAATTCCCCCATCAGTGAAACCGGTTTAATAACCAATCATGAATAAAAGGTGAGAAGAGGGATTACAGTAACTGGGGGTTCTGTGGATGTTTTCCTCGCAGCGCATTGTATTCAACGAATAGACTAAAACAAAAACAAAATCATGTTTGCTTCAGCATTGGAAACAATATTGTTTTAGGCTAACTTTATTAAAGATACAAAATACCCTAAATGATCAACCGTCATCTACACAGCTAAACCCTGATCTAATGGAAGCAGTCAATTGTTTGAACGAAACATTGAACGTATCTCCTCAATATCCCATCAGTAACGTCGCATCTCCAGAAACATCTCAAGAACTAATGCCTCCTCCTCTAGATTTTTTTCATGATCTTAATCAGAGTCTTATAATGTTAAATGACAATCTGGTTAACTTATTCGATCCCCCCGTCAACATTTCACAAAACTCTGTAACCGATGTTCAGAATGCTGAAGAGAATGTACCATCTCCCTCTCATTAAAAACATCTTGTGGTGCGGCTCTCCATACAGCACCACGTAACATTCGTATGGGCAGATATTTATTCCAGATATTATGCGCCATTAATCAATTTGTTATACCAATTTTTGACTATTAACGAAAAAAAACATAATCAAAAATATAACGAAAACATACTCAAGCAGAAGTTACATTTTGAGCTTTACTTTGCAGCAAAATATTATCTATCAGTGTATGAAATGGAGCTAGATAAAATACACCGTAATACAAAATACATAGCCTGCATTTATATTCCGTATCTACAGCTATTGGTATAGATAAATTACACATTACCGTGTCTTTAAGGATTATTAAGGATGTCTTGGAAAATATTGCAATAACTAATTTTATTTACTAAGAAACTAATTAATTTTAAATAGCATAAGCATAATGGGCTGTGTATTGAGTGATTTAAAAAATCTCTGTTTTATTAATCAGTTTTATTAGATTTTTTTTTACCATATCATCTATTTATGAAACTATGTTGACAATGCCTGTACCAACCTCCTAGTAATGTAAGGTCTTGTACCTGTGCCAGAGGGGTAGTGAATGCCGCTGCAGCACAGGATGCTCCCTGGAAAAATTGCATGAAGCCATCCAGAAAATAGCTGCTCGTCAAGAGGAATTATATGAAGCCATTCATGGAAAAGAGAGGGATAGGCTACAACAGACCCGTCCAAAGAGACAACCATTAAAAGACAGTGAAGGTCGTTATATTTGTTATACATGTGGAGAACCCGGGCACACAAGCCGCCATTGTCGGGGTGGGGACCTGCTCCTCCTCAGCACAAAGTGGATTCAGCCGGAGTTATATAGAAAGACTCGGGAGGAGCAGTGCAGAAAAGCCCAGGGCCCTCATTGGTTAGGTGTCATACAGCAGAATGGCTGGCGGATGAGACTGCTGAAAGACTGAAGGATAGCGCTTTTGGAGACTGTCTCACTGTTGAGAAATAGCAGGTCTCAAAACTAAGTGCCTTTTAGACACAGGGTCAGAAGTATCCACCATCTCTGAGTCACACTTCAGGCAGTACTTTGGGGAGGAAAAGTCGAAATTGTCCTCTGCATGCTGGGTTAAACTAACAGCAGCCAATGCGCTAGACATTCCCATCTCAGGTTGCTTACAGGCCGATGTAGAATGTCTTGGAAGAGTGCTCCCTGGGAAGTGTATATTCGTCCTGATGTTAGGGAAATAAAAGGAGAGGCTGGGATTATTGGTATGAACATACTCAATGAAGTGCAGTCTCTGTTCATCTCAGTGGAGGGTATGGAAAGGGGAGACAAGTCAGCGAAATGAAGCTCAAGTTTGGAGGGTACTTGCTCGAGTTGAGAATGAAGCAGGGCATCTAGCGCCTGATGGCAGGATTTGGTATGTTAAGATTGCCGGAAGACAAGCTGTCACTATCCCTACACATTGTGAGAAGCTACTTGAGGGCCACTGTGGGGTGTGAGCCAGCAGCTGGGACATGTTTACCAAAAGGACTCTTAGTGGCTCACGTCCTTGCTAACACGGATCATAGAAAGGTCCCTGTGCGTATGATTAACTTAAGTGAAAGGGCCGTTAAGATTGCCCCCAGAGCTAGAGTGGCTTCTGTTTATATGCCAAAGGAGGTGGTTGTGCATGATGTTCTTGAGTTAGAGGAAGGTGATGGCATAGTTCATGTCAAAGGATTAAAGCAAGACAAGTGTCAGGCTGACAAGGATTTATTTACACAGCCTCCATTTCCTGTTGAAATTAACTGGGAAGGTCTCACACCAGCCCAACATGAAAAGCTTGTTGAATTGTTATCTTCTCCTGAGATGAGCAAGATTATGGTTACTCCACGGCTGTGATGCATGATATCCCTACTGGGGACGCACCACCGATAATGCCAGCGATAAAACCAGCGTCATCGCAGAGTGCCCCCTCAAATATTTCAAGAGGTTAAAAAACATGTCCAGAACTTAGTGTCACAAGGAATTCTCAAAGAGAGTAGTAGCCCCTGGGCCTCGCCCGCAGTTATTGTTATGACAAAAGATGGGGGGGGGGAGGGTTCGTTTTTGTTGCGATTTCCGAAAACTAAACCAAGTGACATACAATGCGTATCCCCTCCCACGAGTGGATGAGTCCTTGCATGCACTAGGCAATGCCAAACTTCTCTACGCTAGATTTAACTGCTGGGTATTTCCAGGTGGCTGTGAGTGAGAAAGATCAGGAAAAAACTGCCATCAGTACCCCATTTGGGCTGTTCGAATGGACCAGGATGCCTTTTGGGTTATGCAATGCCCAGGCCACCTTTCAGTGACTTATGGGTGTGGTGCTTGGGGATTTGGCCTTTGACGTTCTTCTCGTCTATCTGGATGATGTCATTATCTTCTCCAGAGACTTTGAAAGCCACTGCGAAAGACTAGAACTGGTCTTTAACCGTCTGAAACAACATGGTCTGAAGTTAAAGCCAAGTAAATGCTTTCTTCTAAGACCTGAAGTGAATTTTTTAGGTCATCGGATCTCTGCAGAAGGCATAAAAGTGGATGATGAGAAAGTTAAAGCGCTGGACACATGGCCAGTTCCCAGAAATGTGAGAGAGGTCAGACAAGTGCTTGGTTTCATGAGCTATTATCAAAGGTTTGTCCCAAGGTTTGCTCAGATTGCCAAACCACTACATGCGCTTGTGAGTGGGGGCAGAAATAAAACCTCAGTAACGTTCACTTGGAGGCCAGAATGTCAGGCCGCATTGGATGAGTTGAAAACGTGTTTAATGTCACCACCAATTCTGGCATACCCTGACTTCAGTAGGCCATTTATACTTACAACAGATGGAAGTTATCGGGGACTGGGGGCGGTCCTCAGCCAGAAGCAGGAAGGGATTAAGCGTGTTGTGGCATATGCTAGCAGAAGTCTAAGAGGTTCGGAGAGAAATGACAAAAACTACAGTGCGTTTAAGTTGGAGCTGCTGGCATTAAAGTGGGCGATCACAGAAAAATTACCATACGGTATCTTTACTCAGCCAATGTTGGAGCAGTTGAGCAACGCTGGGTAGCACAGCTGGCAGAATACAACTTTGAAGTATGCTATAAACCTGGTCGGCACAACACAAATGGAGACGCCCTGTCAAGAATCCCCTCCAGGGAAGCACCAGAGGACAACGATAATGGGAAGGATTTCATCTGGCTAGGAGCTGACAAAGTGAGAGCATGCTTGTGGCTAGGAAAAGGGATTGACCAAGAGGCACGTGAAGGTAAAGGGGCAATGCAAGCATTAATAAGGGGGGACATAAACGGGTATAGCTGGAGTGAAATAGGAAAGAAGCAGAAAAATTATCCTGGGATTGGCCCCATTTATAATGCAGTATTTGAGCACGTGTAGGGTGAGGGACAACATGAACATGTGGGTCATTTTGGAGAGAGAAGTACATTGACTCGAATGAGACGAAGATATTACTAGCCTACCATGTCTGTGGATGTTTCATGCTGGATAAGGCAATGCAGGAGATGTACACTGGCCAAAGATGTTTTTCCAAGACTTCGAGCTCCTATGACATGCAGTAATGTTTCGGCTCCATTAGAGGTCCTAGCCATGGATTATACCCAGCTTGAGCAGTCTTCAGGAGGGTATGAAAATGTTCTTGTTCTTACTGATATGTTCACCAGAGTCACAGTCGCTATCTCTACCAAGAACCAGACAGCCAACACCACAGCCAAAGCCCTTCTCAAACACTGCTTCGTTTACTATGGCTGTCCGGCTCGCCTGCATTCTGATCAGGGCAGGTGCTTTGAAGCTAGTGTGATTAAAGAACTTTGCAGGGGCTATAGTATAGAGAAGAGTTGCACAAGTCCATACCATCCACAGGGGAATTCTCAATGTGAGAGATTTAACCGTACCATGCACGACCTGCTAAGAACCCTGCCACCCGAGAAAAAGAGAGATTGGAAGACTCATCTTCCAGAGCTGGTAATGGCTTACCATAGTCATGTCCATTTCTCCACTGGTTATTCCCCATTTTATTTAATGTTTGGAAGGGATGCACGCTTACCCATGGATATTCTTGGGGAAAGGGACCTAGAAGGAGATGATGTTGATAACCTGGATGCGAGGTTGAAGACAGCTGTGGAGATTGCAAATGCACTGTCTCAAGAGGTTTCCAGAAAGAGAAAGAGGATTTATGACCAAAGGTCATTTGGAGCTCTTGTGAGGCCTGGAGATCAGGTATTACTGCGCAATCACAGACACCGTGGTAGAAACAAAATTCAAGATAAATGGGAATACATACCATACATAGTGATAAAGCAGAATCATACAGACATGCCGGTGTTTACCATTAAGCCAGAGAAGGGTGGTGCTATGAATGTAGTACACCGGGATCAGCTTCGGCATTGTTCATTCCCATCACCCGTTACACATCGTGCCTATCGGCGCAGTTTGAAAGGCGAAACAGACACAGACATGCCAGACATTGCCTGCTTTTCTGAAACTTCACAACACCCTACTTTCCATGCATGTACAGGGGTGGGTCAAGGGGAATCAGGAGCAGTAGGACAGGGTAACAGTAATGATTGTCAGAATGTTTTAGTAGAATCAGACTTGAGGGTACTAGATGAGTCAGATGATGCTGATGTTTCAGACGTTGAGGAAGAAGGTGTTCCTGAACTCAGACGTTCTCAAAGGCAAAGCAGGGGTATCTTACCTGTGAGGTACAGAAATGACTATGTAGTGAAATAAGAGGTTAGGGGTCTGTAATGGGTTCGACCCAAAGTTGCACGGGCGGCACCGTGAAACACAGACACGAGGTGAGATCTTAGGGGAAAAGGGTCATTTATTTAGAAAAAATAGGGGAAGGAAACGGTAAAAGGAAGGAGGACGGAGAGAAGGGGAAGGAATGATGTGTGCACGTGCAGTGGTCCGAGGCAGTGCCCTAACTAATAATAATAGTCATAATATAGAAAGAAAAGGAAATAATATAAATTCTGTTTAATTTCTTTTGCCTTTACCTGCTGTACTATTTTTTTGGTTGTTGAAAGCTGTCAGGGTTGTAGGGGAGTCTCACTTACTTTATTAGATTCGGAGAGGGAGGAGCATATTAATCTATACTCTCATATGCAATTTTACTTCGGGGAGCCACCGTGTAGTACTATCACACCTGAAGCCTACCCTTACCAGTCTGTAGTGTGCCAACACAATAAGGTAAGAAACCACATATACACATTAGTGTGTAAAGAGACTAAAACGATTTGAGAACGGGGACCAAGCTCCGTTCATTGTTCAAACTACCAAGACAGCAGTAATTCATTCCCCCCTACACAATGAGCTAAATCACCCGTTACATACAAATTAAATATGCGTCCTCGATTTTACTACAAAGGACAAACTGCCACTCTGTGGAATTCCTCTTTAGTAACATACAGAGGTTTATGGCCACGGAACTGTACAAACGTGTGTAAGAAGTGTTTAAGTACCAGACATACTGTGCGAATGGCTCTACACACAGTTACCTTTCCCACATTCTCTGCATTGTACAAAAATGCCCTGGCACAAATAACTGATGTGCTACTGTATGTACAGAATGTTTTCTAAGTGCAGACCCGAGGTTTGTGACATTTGCCATATGCCGTTTCAAGAGGCGTGTTAAGTAAATTAACGATTCCCTTAAAAACCGATAACACTCTTTCAAATAATCATTAAGAAATTAAAAGACATCAATACGTGGTGTTATAACTCTCTCCTGGCGAAAAAAAAAAACTCGTATAATTTGTGCCTCCACATCAACAGGATCATCATCAAAAGCGCACATCATGATCAATAATGTCATGCTGGAACATAAGCTGCTACCGAGCAGGTTATCTTCAGAGAGTAAGTTGCTATGGTTACATACATACCCAGAAAGTTACCTCCGTTTTTGGAACCGAAAGTTGAGGTTATCCACTAACTTACTCTTAAACTTACTCGGGTATGTCACATAACCTGCTTTCTGGAATAAGCCCCAGGGACCACCCTCAATCTCCATTCACAATCACCCGAGTTCTGAGCACACTCCTGATTCACATTAGCACTACACCTTAAATACACCTAACTTCGCACTCAGCATCTGACCTCAATCACGGAAACAGACTCCACAACGTCTCCTGTTTCGTCCCTGTTGAATGTTCTACGTCTTCGTTGTTCATCTCCATGCTTCCACCAACTCCGTCATCCACGCAGCTAAGACTTTCTGGTTATTTTCCATTCAGTGTTTTCATTAATCCACACACTGTTAATAAAATGTCCGTTCAGGTTTTTTGTAAGATCATTGTCTTAGTCTGTGTCCCCGTAACAGTTATATGTTAAAGTGAGATTGCTCTTCTTTTTTTCTGTTTCATGTGGTGTTTTATGTTTTGTAATAAGATTTATTTATTTTTATATTTGCTTCTCCTGCTGCCTCACTGAGAACGAACCTGTGTTCATTTCAAGAACAAATTTATTATACATATTTAAATTCTCGGATGGCGTAATCGTTAGGTAGCACTTTCTTAAACCCTAGGTGTACTGCCACATATGTATCATGAGATATTGATCATTGATTTATGTAAACGACTCTGTTCAGATGTGAGTAGATGTTAATTGCTGCTCTGTTTGGGGGAGTGACGTGCTGAAGATGTTTGGTCTGCTTTTCCGGAGTTGCCCCTCTTTGTGAAATGAGTGTGTTGAGTGTGTGTAGTGTCACCTGTGTGAGCATATTTTGATTAAATATACTTGTGCATGCAACAATATGATAGAAACTATTAATCTGAGTAAAAGAACATAGAGGTAAGGTAAGGAGACTGTCACAAAGTGACCTGTTCGGTTTGCACAGCACTCATATACACACACACACACACACACACACACACCCCATGTCTTACCTCACTCCTCCGTAATCCCCCGGCTGTGGTGATGCGGGTGCACACGCATGCCATTTGCCTACTGGTTCACATACACGCAAACATATCCACTCCATTTCCATTCCCAACAGTAGTCCACGCTATGCATAACAACACATTCACCCACACAGATTTAAAGCTGTTTGCCGTCTTTTCCTTTGGTTTTTGTCTGGTGTTTTATAGTGTTTATGTATTTACCGGTGTTCAGTGTTTTGTTAGCGTCTGCTTAGTCGGTCTTTCGCGTTGCTTTCAGACCATCGGCCGGCCAACCCTAGCGCCACCTGGCGGCCTGGCGATATAGTGCCAGAGTTGCGGTGTGCCGGCGCAGAGCAACCGGAAGCCGACTCGTCCATTGTTTGTTGTAAGGGGGAAGTATGAATTTTGTGTTTAATTTGTAATGTTTCGTTTTGTTATTTGTGTATATGTTTAGTTTGTTTAGGGTACTTAAACAAAGGAGCATGAAGTGGATGCGGGAATATATGTATTTTATGTGTATTTAAGAGGATGCATACAATTAGCATTTCATACTTCCCTTTTCAATGCATCTCACTTGGTTTGTTCTGAGGGGGCGGGGTTTGAACCATAAAAGAGAGCCCCAAACCAGTATGCAGGGTCAGTTTACCTGGCGAGCGAGCGTGCAACTGTGGTGCCGTGAGCAATATTTAAAACATTTGTGCGAACATATAGTTATATGTTTGTTTGTTTGTGGTTGGTTTTTTTTGTATACTATTTGTTTGTTACTTTGTATATAGATTTGGGTTGTTATTTTTTCCACTGGGACTCTTACACCTCTCAAACACTAAATAAAGTATCACTTTTCATTTAACACCTCTGCGAGTATTGCCATCATTTTTGAAACTATTTTTTTTTTCCCTTTTTCCCCGTTTTTTTTTTGGACCTTGGGCTGCAAAGACCCGTTGTCTCACATTTGGTGTCAGGAGTGGGATGGCTACTCGCAAGACAGTGATGAGAGGCAGGAAGCCTAGGGTAGGGCTTCGCTCCCAGTCCAGAGCTATGGCTGAGAAGGATGTGGCCTGGGACACCGTCGACTCTACGGAAGAGGAGAGAGAGGAGGATCTCTCGACTGTTCATCCCAAGTCCTCATCACCTCAAGACAGACCCGTCTCTCCTACAGCGTCATCTGGAGGTGGGATGTATGCTGTGATGCGTGACTTCTTAAGCGCTCAAGAGCAGAGAGAGCAACGTTATCTTCTGGAGCTACAGAATCTACGAGAGTCCATTCTGCAAGCTGTTCGACCAGCTGAGGGGTCGAGTGATGTCGAGAGCCCGCGGATGGAGCTCCCAACACCAGCTCGGCATAGGAGAACAGCTTACCAGAGAGACAGAGACACACCAACCAACATGGGGCCCAGTAGCCAGCCGACGCTAAGAACAGAGCCAAAGCTGCCAGTCTTCCAGCAGGGGGATGACATTGAGAACTTCTTGCATCGCTTTGAGCGTCTGGCTAAAACCTGGAGGTGGCCAGAGGACGAGTGGAGTTATCGTCTTGTTCCACTGTTAACCGGGCAGGCGCTGGAGGCATACCTGGCTATGGATGAGGACCGAGCGGAGATCTACGCTGACTTGAAGGAGGCGCTCTTGGAAAAGTTTAACATCTCCCCAGAGACCTACCGTCAGCGATTCCGTGCTGTTTCCATTCCAGCTGGGGAGTCACCAACTGAAACCTACTATCGGCTGCAGAACTTGTACCATCGTTGGGTGAGGCCTGAGCTGCACACAAAGGAGGAGATCGGTGAGATAGTAGTCCTGGAACAACTACTTCATGTTCTTCCCTATGAGATCCGAGTATGGGTGAAGGAACATGAGCCAACAACTGGACTTGATGCTTCTAAATTGGCTCAGCAGTACATCAATGCTCACCATGGTATTCAGCGCTCTCAACCCCCGAAAGGTAACTTTAAAAGTTCTAGCAGTGGCTCTGATGCACCTTGTGTTGACTTGAATGTTGCTCATGCTCAGAAGGCAGCTTCAGAAAAAAGACTTATTTGTTATTATTGCCAACAACCGGGTCACAAAGCAACTGTGTGTCCAGTTCGTAAAACAAAATTGACTGGGTTTTGCTATGTCCCAAGGGAGGAGGACATTGATCTGAACAATCCATGCAAAACACAATATGTTCAAGTGACTGTAAATGGAAAATGTCTGAATGCTCTCTTGGACACTGGTAGCTCATTAACATTACTCAAAAGAAGTCACATGTCACATGTTCCATTTGCTCATCTGGTCAATGTACAATGTGTTCATGGGGATGTGAAGCAGTACCCTCAAATAGAAGTTAATGTGTGTGTACAAGACCAAACTTATTTGTTGAATGTGGCTGTTGTTGATGATCTACCTGCTGATATGATTGTGGGAAGAGACTTGCCAGTGCTTACTGAACTGTTAAATTCCACCAATGAATTAATCGCTTCTGACCATACTGAGGTTGCTTATCCTGTTGTAACACGAGCCCAGGTTAGAGCAGGTCTGCAGCCGTTGCCAGACTTACACCATAGTCTGTTGCAAGGCGGGACTAAGGGCCCCAGAAAGACACGTCGTCAACGACGGCTAGAAAAAGGTCTTGGTACCCCAGCCCCTGAGATCCAAACTGAGGGTCTTGAAGTTCATGGCTGGAAGGTCCCAGAAAATATTGCAGAACTGCAAAGAACAGATGAGTCTTTAAAACCACTGTTTGCTAAAGTGTTTGATGGAAAACAAGCTGACTTGTGTGGTGAAAGATATGTTGTCATCAATGATGTGTTGTATATGCAAACTCCTGAATTCACCCGTTTGGTTGTCCCTACATGTTGTCGTCCTATTGTTTTACATTTAGCACACAGTATCCCATGGGCAGGACATATGGCACACCAGAAAACATATGCTCGCATAAGCTCACGGTTTGTTTGGCCCTCCATGTACACTGATGTACAAACTTACTGCACCACATGCCCCACATGCCAAAAAACAAGTGCTGTGCGCCGACAGGATAGGGCACCTTTACTTCCTCTGCCTGTGATCTCTGTCCCCTTTCAGCGGATCGCCATGGACATTGTGGGACCTCTGGAAAAGAGCAGTGCGGGGCACCAATACATCCTGGTCATCAGCGACTATGCAACAAGGTATCCTGAGGCTGTCCCTCTCTGTTCCACAACTACGCCCAAGATCATCAATGCTCTTGTTCAGCTGTTTTCCAGAGTGGGGATACCAGAGGAAATCCTCACAGACCAGGGGACCAACTTCACGTCACGGTTGATGAAGCTACTACATCGACAGCTAGGCATCACCGCAATCAAGACCAGCCCGTACCACCCTCAGACTGATGGACTGGTGGAACGTTTTAACCAAACGCTCAAGAACATGCTCCGCAAGTTCGTCTCTGACACTGGAAGGGACTGGGATAAGTGGCTACCATTCTTGTTGTTTGCCTACAGGGAGGTACCACAAGCATCCACAGGCTTTTCTCCATTTGAACTCCTGTATGGATGGCAGGTCCAAGGGCCACTGGATCTCCTGCGAAAGAGCTGGGAGGCCACTTCGTCTCATATGATGGGCAAGTCTGAGAAAGGCATTGTCCAGTACGTCCTGGAGATGAGAGACCGCCTGGAGCGCTACAGGGAGATGGCCCAAGAGAACCTCAGACAGGCTCAACAAGCGCAAAAGAAATGGTATGACCAGCACGCCAGAACCAGAGAGCTGAAACCTGGACAAAAGGTACTGTTACTGCTCCCTACCTCGACGAACAAACTACTGATGAAGTGGCAAGGGCCCTACTCTGTTGTTCGCAAGATGGGACCAGTGACGTACGAAATTCATCACCCTGATAAAGGCAAGGCAACACAAACTTACCACATCAATCTGCTGAAGGAGTGGAAAGAGCCACCCAGCAAACCCGAAACGGCTCTGCTGATTCGGGAAGTGGAAGAGGATCAAGAGGATGATCAGCCAGAGCCAACGCTGAAGGAGCCAGCACAGCCAGCAGGTGTTGATCTTCTTCATCTGGAAGAGCCCAAGCAAGCTGAGCTGCACCATCTTCTGGATCAGTACCCTTCGTTGTTTTGCCAGAGGCCTGGGCGGACCAACCTGGTCCAACATGAAATCCACCTCCTTGATCCAACACCTTCCCGTCAGCGACCATACAGAGTACCTGAAAGGCTGGTGGCACCCCTGAAGGCAGAGATTGGGACGATGCTGGAGTTGGGAGTTATTGAACCCTCCAAGAGTGAGGGGAGTAGCCCAATTGTGATCGTCCCGAAGAAAGACACCACCTTAGGTGTTTGCATTGATTTTAGAAAACTGAATGCCCAATCAAGATTTGATGCTTACCCGATGCCACGCATCGATGATCTTCTGGAAAGGATCGGCCAAGCCAAATATATCACCACCTTGGATCTTTGCAAAGGGTATTGGCAAGTGCCCCTGGAGGAATCGTCCAGACCCTACACGGCGTTCCGTACCCCACTGGGACTGTTTCATTTTACAGTTTTACCGTTCGGATTGCATGGGGCACCCACGACGTTTCAACGTCTGATGGATCAAGTCCTCAGGGGCTGTGAAGAATGGTCAGCTGCCTACCTAGATGATGTTGTAATATACAGTACAACCTGGGAAGACCATCTTCTGCACCTTAAAAAGACCCTGAGCAAGATCCAAAAAGCTGGCCTGACCTTAAATGTGGCTAAATGTGAGTGGGCTAGGGCAGAAACCAACTACCTTGGATACCACCTGGGAAATGGGGAGCTGAGACCTCAAGTGGACAAAGTAGAAGCTGTACAGCATAGTCCAAGACCGAGGACCAAGAAAGAGGTCCGATCTTTCTTGGGGCTGGTGGGATGGTATCGACGCTTCATCCCACACTTCTCCACTACTGCTGTCCCACTAACCAACCTGCTTGGCAAAAATGTTAAGAACCCCATTACTTGGACAGAAGAGTGTGAAGCAGCGTTTAAAACCTTAAAAAAGCAGATGTGTTCAGGCCCAGTCCTCAAGAGTCCAGACTTCATGAAGGGGTTTGTTGTGCAGGTGGATGCTTCTGCTGTGGGGATTGGTGCAGTCCTGGCCCAGGGAGAGGCAGGGGAAGAAAGACCCATTGCTTACCTGAGCAGGAAGTTGCTGCCAAGAGAGACCCGATACTCCACAGTGGAGAAGGAAGGCCTAGCGATCAAGTGGGCATTGGAGAGCCTCAGGTACTATCTGCTGGGTAGGGAGTTTCTACTTGAGACAGATCACAGAGCCCTGACATGGATCCATACAATGAAGGACCATAACTCACGTGTCACTAGATGGTATCTTTCCCTCCAACCGTACCAGTTCAAAGTTCGACATCGACCTGGGCCCCAGAACAAGATAGCCGACTACCTGTCTCGATACCCAGTCAGTTCGCGGCCTGGAGAGGGGAGAGGTGATGTCACAAAGTGACCTGTTCGGTTTGCACAGCACTCATATACACACACACACACACACACACACACACACACACACACACACACACACACCATGTCTTACCTCACTCCTCCGTAATCCCCCGGCTGTGGTGATGCGGGTGCACACGCATGCCATTTGCCTACTGGTTCACATACACGCAAACATATCCACTCCATTTCCATTCCCAACAGTAGTCCACGCTATGCATAACAACACATTCACCCACACAGATTTAAAGCTGTTTGCCGTCTTTTCCTTTGGTTTTTGTCTGGTGTTTTATAGTGTTTATGTATTTACCGGTGTTCAGTGTTTTGTTAGCATCTGCTTAGTCGGTCTTTCGCGTTGCTTTCAGACCATCGGCCGGCCAACCCTAGCGCCACCTGGCGGCCTGGCGATATAGTGCCAGAGTTGCGGTGTGCCGGCGCAGAGCAACCGGAAGCCGACTCGTCCATTGTTTGTTGTAAGGGGGAAGTATGAATTTTGTGTTTAATTTGTAATGTTTCGTTTTGTTATTTGTGTATATGTTTAGTTTGTTTAGGGTACTTAAACAAAGGAGCATGAAGTGGATGCGGGAATATATGTATTTTATGTGTATTTAAGAGGATGCATACAATTAGCATTTCATACTTCCCTTTTCAATGCATCTCACTTGGTTTGTTCTGAGGGGGCGGGGTTTGAACCATAAAAGGGAGCCCCAAACCAGTATGCAGGGTCAGTTTACCTGGCGAGCGAGCGTGCAACTGTGGTGCCGTGAGCAATATTTAAAACATTTGTGCGAACATATAGTTATATGTTTGTTTGTTTGTGGTTGGTTTTTTTTGTATACTATTTGTTTGTTACTTTGTATATAGATTTGGGTTGTTATTTTTTCCACTGGGACTCTTACACCTCTCAAACACTGTAAATAAAGTATCACTTTTCATTTAACACCTCTGCGAGTATTGCCATCATTTTTGGAACTATTTTTTTTTTCCCTTTTTCCCCGTTTTTTTTTTGGACCTTGGGCTGCAAAGACCCGTTGTCTCACAGAGACAGAGGTGAGCCAAGGACAGTGTGATGTCACAGTAGCAAAAACATGCAGCATGAACTCAAATTAACTCTAGACAGGCAGCCATTTTGGATGTGAGATGCTTAGTGGACAGTGTGTACCAAACAGACCCTAGAGATGATGTAATCTTTGTACCCTGAGCATCCAAAAGTACCTGATGTCCCTAGACATGATGTAATGTCAGCTGATACCTGGACATTATGTAATGCCAATAGCCCCAGACATGAGGTAATCTCCTCAGACATGGGGTGATCTTAACTGTGATGTAACAGGGGCTGGATACATGTGCAGACATGTCAAATGTAAAGGGACACAGACAAATAACCAAAAGACACACACTCAGCTTAATGAATAATAAGTTTAATAAGAGTAGGCACAATATAAAATGACATGTGCACCTACATAGTGAATAAAATAAAAATACAAAGTATAAGGCCCAACATATAAAAGTACAGTAAAATAAGGGGCCTGGGTAAGCATCAAATAACAAAAGGCATACAAAATTAAATATCAAGCCTTCTCTGACCCAGAACCACATTGATGGGAAGATCAGTGTGAGGAATAAAAACAGAAATACCACGATTCAAAAGTGGTGTAGGCACTTCAGGAAAGTCAGTTTGGGTACCAACAGACACATTAAAATCAGTCTGAGTACTGACACTGCTTAGACCAACAGGCCTTAAGAGAGACTGGGCTGAAGTACTAGACTCTGGTCGCACGGGCCTGAAGGAAAGTAAAGGAGAGCTATGTGCCTCCGGACGTGGTCTCTTATAAGGACCGGGCCCGGAGTCATCCTTCCTGACATAAGTAAGACCGTTCTTATGAAGAAATTGTGTCAATGATCCATCAGACTCATTTTGGCAAAAACTCACCGAGGCTCGGTCCGAACAGCTTCAGTAGGAGTGTAATCGTCAAAAGTGAGTACACTCCTCTAATTTCAGCAAAAAAAAAAAAAAAATTGTATATCTTCTCAAAGGACAATACTATAGAAATGAAACTTGATTATATTTTAGCGTAATTAATTTTATATATATCATTGAATATATTAATTAATGTGCAGCTATAGATTTAGTGTCCTCTGAAAATAGCCCAGACTGTGTATGCCTTTCGTGAAACTATCTTTACCACATGGAGCAACATTCCCTTCAGCCGCTGTTTGAAGTGATTGAAGCTCTACTCTTTTTTCACACTTTTACTTATGTTGTTGGTATTTTTTCGGCTATGCATTTTAAAAAATAGCACTTTGGTTGAACATGATTCAATCATGGACAGTGGTTCGACATGATTACACCACATTATCTTAACAACATTGGATGATGTTAAACCAACTTGAAATATTTGTTTTCATTTAACATGAACAGCTAACTTTGATTTAACATTATTTAAATATATCTATTTAACTTAATTTCTTTTGTTGAACTTTAACTATTCATGTTATACAATTTATTCCTTGATGTTAATCCTATATGTTTAAATCGATTTTAATGAATCCCATTTAGTCATGTTACTACAACTAGATGTTATACTATAAAGTATAGCAGCCCTATTTTCCCATGCTTTAGTGACCCTTAAAGACCACTCCAGAGACAGTAAATATGGAATACATCTTTTTTTTATTAGGGAACAACTTATAACAGGTGCCATAATTTCATAAAATACCAACAATCTAATTCACACACTCAAAAAAAAATGAAATGTTGGGTTTAATTAATTTTTTCTTGTCAACAAGTTCCACACAAATGACATTCAACTAACATTTGTAAGGGTCTTTATTCACAACAACATTACGGTCACAAGTATTTTAATAACAATTGGCACTGTTTGAAATGCAGCACAGAAATCGAGAAATTGAGAATATTATAGTCCAACAATACAAAAGACATACTGTACACTATGCAACATATTTTTTTTTTCTTTTCCAACACTGTTAACTTTGACACATTTAAAGAGGGAGGAAAATTTGGTTTTCAACAACAAAAAAAAAATAAAAATTGGTTATCTTCAACTTTTCTTTCAACAGTATTCTGAACATGTTTTACATAAGAAAAAAAATCATGTGACCCACAAAAATATAAGAAAAAAAAAAAAGGTTCTCACTGAATCTTTAGAAAAATTAGGTCAATAATCTTAAGGTCAATAATACCAACTAAACGTTAGTTAATTTACCACATTTTTTTTACCCTATTTTTTGCTATCAAATACAGACCCCCCCCATCCAAAACAAAACATCCAAACATTTTCAATAAGTGCAAAAAAGGCCTTCATGTAGTGCTCGATGTTGGTTTACTCAAAGTTTGTTTTTAAGCATCTGTACCTTTGGTGAAAGTTTGGTAGCATCCAGCTGGAGGAAGATCCTCTGCAGTACCTCAAAGAATGTTTTCAATTCCTGAGGTTCATTGCATAGATTACACCCATTAAGAGCACACATGCAGTAGCGATGTCTCCCAAGTCGTGAAGCACTTCAACAACTGGAGGGGTCGTGGCATCACCTCCCTCAACATTGATCCTGTTGATGCCGAATACAAAATGTTCAAGCTCCCTCTCTGCAGCATGGCCATCTGTATCCTACTGTCACACACACAAAAAAAGCAAAAATGAAATCACTAGACTAATACAGAATTCCAAAGAGCCTGTTTGCATTTTTCCCTGTTAATGTTGTTTAGTATTTGATCACTAACTTTTGGTCCACACTGATTTCTCACAAACTTGAAGACACTTTCCTAAGTACACCTGTGATCTGAGGCCATCTAATAGCAGCTTTATCTTATCATTTTTGAAGGCTAAATGGATATTGTGATATTCTGAAGAGCCCAACGATACCATTACTTCTGCTATATATACTTATATACTTTTCGCCAAATAATGAAAAGATATGCAGCGGACCGACCTGTGACACGTGGCTAAATCCGGTAGCTGGCTAACTTCAGTCTAAAACACTAGAACTCTCTAAGACTACAGAAGCAGGAAAAGGTTAAATACTATATATATATGGTGAAAAAAAAAAATATATATATATATATATGAGGAAAAATTTTACCTTTGTCGGGTGTTGACCGCCCTCTGTCAAAACGGAGAGAACGCAATAGGCATAGGCAGAGAGCCCATTAACTTAGCGCAGGTGTAGTTTGATTCGTCTTGTTCTTCTGTTTCATGAGCGGTTCATGACAGCTGGCGTCTCGCTACTGCCCCCTGCTGTATGTATGAAATGTTGACTTAACATGAATGTTTTGTGATTAGACAACGTATTAGGAATTTTTTACGGTCAAGTTGAGACAAAATTATGTTAACCTTAATCGAAAAAATTATTTTGAATCAACAAATACGATTATTATGAGTATACTGAAAGTAATTATATTACGTAAAATACACAACCTGCCTTGTTAATTTTTTTGAGTGTGGTCTTAAATTTTTGATCAGCTGATGAACAGCCTGTTTGAGTTTGAATGCAGTTTTGAATAAATTGCCCACTCTCTGTTTTTTTTTTTTTTTGTCTCTTGCTCCTTTGTCTTCTTTTGAAATACTTGGAATGTCTTAAGATTTTGTTCAGGAGTGTTTGTGTGCGTGTTGTGTGTATATACATATATACAGTTGAAACCATATATTTACATACACTTCAAAATACACTTTACAGCCCAAAAATATAAATACATAAAAATAATTAATACAAAATAAAAAGTAAAAATTAACCTGCACTTTACATTAAAAAAAAAAATAAATCCAGACAGAAAGGTGTTTCCATTTGTGTGTGCGTGTTTGTGTGTGTGTGTGTGAAGCTAAAGTAAGAGGAGAGGAGAAATGAGCCCCTCCCTCTTCTTATCTTACCCCCCCCCCCACCCCAAACACACACGGGCACACACACAAAGGAAAGACTTATTTCAGGAAATTCTCCAAACAGCAGCCTGCAAAATGTTTGAAATATTACTGTTATTGTATCACAAAGTGTAGTTTTAAGAGTAGTTTAGGCGAGAATGTATGTGTGTACAGCTCAACCGTGCTGAAAAATCCAGGATAGACCAGCATCATTTATATGCTGGTTACTACTGGTGCTGGTCTAATGCTGGTTTAGCTGGTGAACCATCTTAACTGATGGAAGACCAGCATGCCAGCTGAAAAATCCAGCATAGGTCAGCATGATTTATATGCTAGGTCACGAGCAAGGTTTTGGTAGTTAAAATTGGTTACCATTTTAGCTCATTATCTTGTTTTTTAATAGTTAGTACTGAAAATAATGTGTGATGTAAGTACATGGACCGTGTAGTGTTATCTTTACATACAAAAGACAAAAATAATCCATTTACCAAAAACATGTAAACACATTAATTTACATTTATTAAATATCTGTGGCTTGTCTAAAAACACAACACAAACCTTTTATATAAATGCACTTAAAAAAATGGAAATCACTTAAAAATGAAAAAAAAAAAAAAAAACAGCATAGACCATCATAGCTGGTCACCAGCTTGACAAGCAATTATACCAGCAGGGTAACCAGCATACCAGCACCAGCATCATGGGCTCAGCTGTTCCGGCGGTGGGACCACTTGCATTTTTTATGGTAACCGTCAAAATAACTTAAAATGCTCCATCATTTTTAATCAGACAGTCTCCCTGAAAATCTTTTTGAAACGCATCACTAAAATGAACTGAAACTCAGTGAATACTGCACACACATATATCCATTTATCTATATATCTACACATATACAGGGTGGGCCATTTATATGGATACACCTTAAATGGGGATGGCTGGTGATATTAACGTCCTGTTTGTGGCACATTAGTATATGTGAGGGGGCAAACTTTTCAAGATGGGTGGTGACCATGGTGGCCATTTTGAAGTCGGCCATCTTGGATCCAACTTTTGTTTTTTTAATAGGAAGAGGGTCATGTGACACATCAAACTTATTGGGAATTTCACAAGAAAAACAATGGTGTTCTTGGTTTTAACGTATTCTTTCATGAGTTATTTACAAGTTTCTCTTTGTTTACAGCCATTGACATGTTGAAGAGGTTAACACGTGATGAGCGGATCGAAATTGTGTTGATATCTGGTGAACGCAGTAACCGGGTCATTGCAGCAAATTTCAATGCAAGACACCCCACGAGACCACCCATCTCCCATGCTACTGTTAGCAAACTGCTTGCTAAGTTTCGTGAAACTGGTTCAGTGTTGGATTTGCCAAAATGTGGACGCATGAAAACTGTCACTAATGAACAAACATCAGTAGCTGTCCTAGCTTCATTCAGCAAGAGCCCACAGCGTAGCACTCGCCGCATGTCACTGAAGAGTGGCATTAGTCGAACATCCCTTCGGCGGATATTAGTTACTCACAAATGGCACCCTTACAAACTCCAGCTACTGCAGCATCTCAACGAGGATGAGCCAGATCAGCGCACACAATTTGCAGAATGGGCAAAACAAAAATTGGAACAGGACCCTGTCGGGACGTGTCGGGGTCGCTCCCTGGTGGCTCGCAACAGGTGCAGGCTATCGCACACTGGCACATCTGTTTGGGATGAGCAGCGCCTCGGTGTGCCTGATTACGTCATCAAACCGCGAAGAAGTCGCAGTTTTAATTACGTACAGAACACAATGCCTCATAAAATCCGATGTCTGTTTACACGACAATCACATTAGCACATATCTGATTTATATCTGATTTATTTCCACATATGAAGGAGGCCTGAATCCGATCTCGAAATATCGGAATGCATGCATTTTTTTCCTGTTTACACGGACATAGAAAATATTCCGATATGTGTCACATATGAGCAAAAAATCTGAATTGGGTCACATTTAACTGACAGTGTAAACGTGGCTTAATACATGGCACACACTGTCTTAATACTTTTGGCCACCACTGTGTATCTCTCTCTCTCTCTCTCTCTCTCTCGTACGTGTGTGTGTGTGTGTGTGTGTGTGTGTGTGTGTAACAAACATCAGTCTGTGTCTCATGCTTATTAGCCCCACTTTAACTAAACTTTGACTAAATTCCTTTATCACAGTAAAATGATTAAAATATATAATAATATATAATGAGTGTAACACACTGCAGGTGCACTTACCGAGCCGCTGCCCTCCGCCATCTATCTAGACTCACTGAGAGACGGTATCGAAGACGTCCGCTTACCTGGGTCACGTGACTGACTAACCGATTCCGTTTTGGCTCGATTGCTTTACCTGTATTGAATTTGTACTTGAATTTCCAAGCTGAATTTCATGTGTTGAATTTTCTATCTGAATTTCACAGCTTGAAATAGATTGTTGAAAATTTTGTGTGACATTCAGAGCACTTAAATTCAAAGATGTTGCTTACAAATGCTTAAAATAAGAAATCATGACTTAAAAAAGTAGTTTTGTACTTGTCATTATCAATCAAATAGCTTTATAATTCTGGTAAATCTTGTTTTAATAATTTAGATACTTAGAAGTAGGAATAAAATCTCACTAACAAGGTATAATAACTTATAAAAAAACTTATAACTTGTAACTTATATTAAAATAATGTTTAAAAAAAATGCGTGAAATAAGTGAAATGTCACATACAAAGGGCCTGGTTAGGAGAAATATCTTGTTAGACAGAAAACAAGTATATATTAATATATAATTGCCTTCATTTAAGATATTTTATATTACTTAGATTTCAGTTTTTGCAGTGTGTAACCTTACTTATAAACATATAATTGTCACCTCTTTCACCTAGTGCAAAGTAAATGTCCAGGATTGAGGGAAGAGGGACACAGATTATTTTATACACAGAAGGCACATTTCTGGCATACTGTAAATATGGCCCTGAAAACAGACATTCAGGGTAAAACAGTGGGAACAGAAACAGTGCACTGAAGAAAGGGAGTTAGGTTTGTAAAAGCCCACTTTTACACCCTATACACAGTCATACATCTTTGTGCCTCTCTTGAAAAGCAGTTCTTGTTTAACTCAAGACACAAGTGAACATGGTGTTCTTTGCTGCTTACCATAAACTGATTTGCAATTCACACAGACTCTGTGACCAGCAGTGGTAACATTCCTGGCATCTGAGGTCAGTCCATGTGCTGGTTGTGCGCAGTGATTATGTGACATAGGTTATGTGGCCAACCGCTTAAAAAAAAATACAAGAGATCCAACCCAAATCCAGACCCCATTCGTGGTCCAAGTTCCCATGCAGGCAGGAATCGGTCTCTATATTTGGTCTCTATAAAACAGGTGGCTGATTATTTTCACGGTCACAACTGTTTATAAAAAAGGAAAAAGAAACATAAGCATGACAACAATAAAATTACTGTATATCATCATGAATAACTATTAACCATGGATAAAGACAACACAAGCTTTTGTAATGTTACACAATGATTTATACTTTTTGCATTACGATTTACGATTACGCTTTAATAATCACAAACATCTGTAAGCTACATAAGGCTACAATTTTAGGCACAAGGAGCTGAAGTGTTTGTGCTCAATAACATTATAGATAGCAGTGTCATAAGCTAACCAAAAACTCAACTAAAAAGCTACCATAACATTAAGTTATTCAACACGGGGTGAAATATATTATAAACATTTACAACACAGCTGATACTGACACCCATCGGTACTCTACATACTGTAAGGCTTAGCCACCATGAGCTAACCTGTTTGTGCTAAGCTACATAGGGAAGTATGTTAGCATGATTTAGCTGTGTTATCTACATAATAACTAAACCATGTAAGTGACATTTAATGGCAATGTTTTACATAAACTGGCAAAAGCTTGTGAGAAAATGAGGAAAAATAAAATAATTAGTTTTATATTATCAAAATAAGGATTATATAAGATTTAATACTTTTCTATGCTAACTTGCTGGATTCTCCTCCTTCATCTCGGTGTTGTTCTGAGGTAAATCTAAACTCCTCCCACTATCCAGAACATTCTGTAGAGCTTCAGAAACCTGTACAGTGCCTAACATCTTCCACACGCGCAGGAAATTTATCAACTCTACTGTGTGTGTGTGTGTTTGGGGGCATGCCCTTGTATAGAGATTACCCTGACTGTTTCCCTGTTAACAGCGTGTGGGCATGTCCTGTCGCAGGTCATTATCAGGTAATAAAGTGTGGCAGAAAAACTGTATCTCTCCTTAGATTCATATGGATTATATAAACTGAGAACATTTATTTTTGATTACTTTTAAATGAAGCAAGCTTAGACACTTTAAGCTTTTTATATGTATAGATATATGGATATGTGTATGTGCAGGATTCACTGAGTTTCAGTTCATTTTATTGACGCGTTTCTAAAAGATTTTCAGGGAGACTAAGACAGCAGAAAGTGCACCCTGCTTATTTTCTTTATTTTACAAAAGCACAATGTTTTCCTGATATGCGAGTGTACATTAACAAATAAAGACCCTTTACAGATTCAAATGATGTATTACATGTATGTGTATGATTACAACCCCTGGCAAAAAGTATGGTGTGACATAGGGTGCAAGGTCAGTTACGCATACAGACTGACAGCTCCGTGCTCGTCCAAAACAACAGAGAAACAAAAAGGGATCAGCACCACGGACAGCGCCCATGGACGAAGGGCGGGGCATTCTAACTCGCTGCAGCCAGCAGCTCATCGTCTACCGTCCTGCTGTCATTGTCTGCCTATAAAAGGGCAGGGAATCTCCCATTCGGGGGAAAAAGGTTATCGAGGGCAAACTCTAACGCTATCGTCTTTTTTCCTACCAGATTCCAACCCCGCCGACTCAACAGCTGAGGTTTCGTGTCTTCGCCGGCGCTCCCGACACTCGACTGTTCCTGTTTTTCCCTCTTGGCAGGAACGGCGACAGCACAAGCATACCGACTGCTCCTCGCACCGCACCCCATAAAGGAAGCTCAGTAAGGCGGCTCAGCCAAGGGGGCGTAAGGAGCATCAAACCTTGCTTTATGATTTTTTGGGACACGTCGTTTTCCCCCTTTTTTTTTTTTATCTCGCCGCAAGGAGAAGTAAAGAAATAAAGGTTCTTTTCTGTTTGTCTCACTGCACTACTGCCTCCTGGTCTTCTTGCTCACCCTAGGTCCCATGACAGTGGTGGAGAATGCAGCCTGCAGGACCAGCACCAGGAGCACCCAGTACTCCGGAGCACTTCCTCGGACACCTGCTGGAGACGAGCATCCAACAGCAAAATGTATTACAACAGCTGACACAGGGACTTCAAGCCACTACCGCAGAGCTCGTTCGCCTACAACAGTGAGGTGGACGAGACGTGCCACTACCTGATCCCCGCCGAGAACCACAAAACTTACTGACCAAATTAACTCCGCATGATGACATCGAGGCCTTTCTACAGACCTTTGAGCGAACCGCGGAACACGAGGGCTGGTCATGGCGCTACTGCAGCTTGATTCTCGTCCCTCTCCTCACAGGAGAAGCTCAGCGTGCTTACTTTTCACTGAACTCGGAGGACTTGGAAGACTATGAACTCCTAAAAGAAGAAATTATGGCATGCTGTGGACTCTCCAGTACGCAAGCAGCGACGGAGTTCCACCATTGGCTCTATGACCCACAGCTCCCGGCCAGAGCCCAGGTAGACCACCTGATGAAATTTGCCACAAGGTGGCTACAACCCACACTCCTGACAACACAAGAGATTATTAAAAGAATCACTGCTGACCGGATACTCCGCTCGTTACCTCGAGAAGAACGCAAGGCCGTGGGCATGTGGGCACCGACCTCGCTAAGAGGGCTAGTTGAGGTACTAGAATGCGCGCTAGCCACCTTGTCCCTGGGAGGGGAGAGGAAACACTGGCCGGAAAAAGCCCTCCCTGGTATGTCCCACCCCAGAGGAGAGAATCATTCCAAAGGCAAGCACGGACTGAATCTCCCCGGGATGAACCAGAGCCCACGGAAACGGAACCGCAAAAATCAACCTCGCAAAGGGGTTTCTGGGCTAGCCGACTGGGCATCCCCGAAACAAGCCTCGCACCCACAAAATGGGTTTTGGTGGGAGGAGTACCACCGCCGGCCCTGCTGGACACTGGAAGCGCAGTCACGTTGGCGCGGCCTTCTGTCATCCCACCGGGAAGCCCGTTGTGTGAAAATATTCCAGTCACCTGTATACACGGTGACAAACGGGAAGTTCCCGCAGCGCAGCTCACCGTCGAAGATGAAAATGGTAGACACACTGTGATCGTCTGCGTTATGGCCGGTCTACCGGTGCCTCTGATCCTCGGACGGAATTGGCCGGGGACAAAACCTAAGGGGGAGACACGTAAATACAGAGCGCCTCCCCGCCGGTCTCACAGAAGCCTGTATGGCTGACGCAAGGACCCCACGAAGAAGCAGGTGCAGAAAATGAAGGTGAGGCTTCTCTTTTTGTTAATCCTATATTTTCTCTATCCCAACAGGTAAAACGTGAGGGGAACGTTGCACGGCTACAAAAGGAAGATGAAAAACTAAAGCACTGCTGGAAACAGGTGTACAAAATAGAGGGAGAAATACAAGATCATACATGTAAGCCAGTCTCTGAAGAACTAATGACGAACGGATTATTGTATTTTCACACAGAAAGACGCGGGGAACCGCGGGATCTGTTAGTAATACCACAGGGGAAAGTCGACACTGTGATGCACATTCACATCCTTTGGGGGGACACCTTGGGGCGAAAAACACAACTGAGAAAATCAGGGATCGCTTCCACTGACCAGGACTCGAAGCAGAAGTAAAGAACTTCTGTCAGCGATGTCCGGACTGTCAAAAAACTGTGCCTCGCAAACCCACCCCAGCCCCTTTGATTCCCCTGCCGATCATCGGTGTCCCCTTTGAACGTATCGAAATGGACTTGGTCGGATCCCTGCCTAAATCAGCAAAAGGTAATGAGTATATACTTGTAATAGTAGACTATGCCACCCGATACCCTGAAGCCGTTCCTTTAAGAAAAGCTACGTCAAAAAATATCACAAAAGAATTGGTACTTATCTTTAGTCGCATAGGGCTGCCTAAAGAACTTCTTACGGACCAAGGTCACCATTTGTTTCAAAGTTATTGTCTGATGTATGCCAACTATTGCAGGTCAAACATATCCGCACATCGGTCTATCACCCCCAGACAGACACCTCGTTGACCGCTTTAATCAAACACTAAAACGGATGCTACGAAAAGTTTTCAACGAAACTGGGACCAACTCCTCCCATACGTTCTCTTTCCGGTAAGAGAAACCCCCCAAGTTTCTACCGGTTTCACGCCGTTCGAGTTGCTATTCGGGAGAAGACCCCGCAGGCTGCTCGACATAGCCAAGGAATCTTGGGAAGAACAGCCTTCACCATACAGGTCAGTAATAGAATATGTACAAGATCTTAAAGAAAAAATAAACCAAGAACTCCCCATAGTGAAACAACACCTGGAAAAAGCGTAGGCAGAGCAGAAACGCGCTTACAACCGACGAGTGAAACCCCGGGAATTCCGCCTGGTCGACAGAGTTCTCCTGTTGCTCCCCAGTGCTTCATGTAAATTCCTGGCCCGTTGGCAAGGTCCATATGGAATCACCCCTCTCAGAAGATTTTTTTAAATTTGAATTTTAAACCTTCTAACTCCCATTGTCATTTTTCCAATTTTGTCAATGACCAGACTCATTTGGAATTGCGATTGAAATTGTATGAGAGATTCCAGCCTAACTGATCATATGGTCACTGATCCAATAAGACCTTTATTTACATCCACATTTCATTAGAATATATCCTTTTTCCACATGTACAAACTGGTTCTGCTCACTGTAAGGGTTTAATCTGCCAGAAATATAACAGAATGAGAAGAAATATGTTTATCTGAATTTGAGTCAGTTTCATCTTCCTATCTTTTCTAAGAAACTCTGCCTCCTGCGGTACGGTTAAAGAATAAAGATTCTGATATGATTGGTTAGATGCTTTATTATCTAAAAACTTATGAGCCACTAATAGCTCTTTCCTCAGCCAGAGACCTGGTGGATAAAAGTAAAGACATGTGGGAGAGAGCTGTTTGTTCTCAGGAAGTTTTCCAATCATGAATGGGTAATAATTTTCCTTCCCAAAAATTCAGTTAAGTCACCTAATGTCAACCCCACATGGAGCAAACACAGAAAGAATAAGCTTGATTTATTCCATCCAAAAAATTCAGAGAGAAATTATTAAATCTAGTGTTTACATGGCAAATATTTCCCTACTGAAAGCATTATCATGGGTTTACCCATACCCTACTCTTACTGAGATTGAACCGGATCGGGACTTTTTTTCATATATTGTATAGTGTATACATAGTATGGTACTGTATAGTAAGTTTACATACAATATTAATAAAATATATTTTTTAATGGGGTATGGATTTTTCTTTCTTCATATTTTTGGAATTTCAACATATCAAAATCATTAAATTTTAATTACACAACTATGTGATTAATCATAATTCATGCTTTCCATCATTAAAATCATAAAAACTTACCCATCACACAAAGAAACGCAGGCAGAGCTTTAACCTGGACCATTGTGCATCAGCCGAGAGACAAAGAGGAAACGGTCTGATGGGTAAAACATACGCTGGTTTATCTATGTGTACAGGGTGTGGAGATTTATGCAGCCTAGACAAAAAAAGTACAGCCAGAAGAAAAAAATCTAACCAAAACTAAATGTTTTTAATATCACCTTGTCATATATTTCAGTAAAAGGTTATCTAATTTAATGGTGTTCATACCAGTACACTACAAACACACTAATGTATAAGATGCATTTACAGATACATTTGTACATACCTCATATGTTACTTATCCTATACTCCATATTAAGTTAGTTGTACACTTTCGAAAATAAAGGTACAGTTTTGTACTATTGAAGGTACAAACCCTTGTCAGTGGGGCAGTACCTTTCTGCGGCACAGAATTGTACCTTAATATAGAGAAACACATTTTTACCAATTCTGTTTGTACCATCAAGGATATTATTTGTTCCTTGAACCAACATGTACCTTTTGTTTTTATAAACTTGCTGGTACATTATTGTCCCTCAATTAAAGGTACAAATCTTGTCCTTAAAGGTACCGCCACAGTGACAAGCTCTTTTGTACATTTATAGTGTCTGATCTGCTCCTTTGGGAACCATAAAAGTAATTTTCCTATTGAATTATCACGTTTGTGGGTGCGAGGCATAAATGCAGAGGTCCAGGTGTTCAAAGAATAATGTCTATTAATGAAAAGCCAGGGAAATCAAATAAACAAAGATACTTTATAATAAAACAAACCAAAACACGAATAAAGACATGGAAACCACGAACTAAACTTGATAGACATTTACGGGGAGAAATCAACAGATGCAAGACGAAAACTGGAACTCAAAACAACCCATTTATAAAGAAATTAATAACTAACTCAGTTCAGGTGAGCACCCATGTCACCTGACCGAGCTGCATGAAGGGAAATTAAGTGAAACTAAACGAAAAACACAAAAAGACTCAGGGCGCTTTGGCGCTCTCTAGGGGTTATCCCTGACTAAATAAGGTAATTTAATAAATCCCTTAGGAATCTGCAAGTGTTTTAAGGCCCTGAAGAAGTTCTCAGCACCTTCTCAAAACGGTGTCAGCAACCAGCAGTGGAAACATTTTCACCCAAGGTCAGTCCATGTGCTGCAGACAGAGCCTTATTATGTGTCTGTGGGTAAGACTTAACTTACCCATGGTAACAGCTTGCTGGATTCTCCTCCTTCGTTCACTGTTGGAATCTCAATGTTGTTCTGAGGTAAAGCTAAACTGCCCAGAAGTCTATACCATTGTTAGAACAGTTATGTATCTTTAATTCAGTTGTACAGTAAGAGGTTAAGAGGTTAGAGGTTAAGAGGTTAGAGGTTCAGAAGTCTTTTTTGTACCATTAAGGGTACATTTAACGAAAAAAGGTACAAAACTGTTTTTCAAGGAACATTATTTGTACCACCGTGTACCTTTTTTTCTGAAAGTGTACAGTAAGTGTAGTGATGGGAATAATTTCAGAGCATGAGGAAGTGTTTACTCAAACTGAATGGATGAGTGCTTCAAGCAATACACCAGTTTAATTTCTGCCTTTAACAAAGTTTCTTTTAATTTTAATATTTCATTAGTCTGCAGTGCTGTGCTCTCACAATGTTGCATTTTGAAAGAAAAGACTTTTGCTCAGTGTTTTTTACATCACCATAGAGTGACCTCAATTTGAGTATGCAAACTAGTTCAAATGTTGTCCTTCTAAAATGCATGATCTAGAGAATCTTAATGTGTTTAATATAATATTTATTTTTCATGTATCTATTTATATTATTGTCCAAAGTGTGAACAGCAGTGAACATTCAGACATTATTTAAAAAATATGAAAAAAAAAATCTATAATAATTTGCTTATATCTATAGTTTGCGTTTTGCAAAAATAGTGGAACAGTGGAAACATAGTGTATGAAAGGAAAGCAGCCAGTGGGTAAAACCGCAGGTGAGTGTGTCAGTTCTTGCAGTTAAACATAAGTTTCATGCATGCAAATGTACCACATTTCAGGTCTGTGGTTGGAAAACAGCCAAACGATAAGCAACGCCTTCCTGTGTTTGAGCTACAGCATGTGGTTTAAGAGATGGTCTCACATGAAGCAAAACAGTTGAAAGGATTAGAAAAAAAAAAATAGCTAAAAACTGAAAACTGTCTATACTGACTGCATTACTGCCTTAAAAAATGTACGTATGGTGAGTTTCAGAAAGTAAGCTTTAAGATCACATTTACTTTTTACCTAGTTTTAGAAGTTGTTCTAATTAGCCAATATCCCAATTGACATAGTGCTGTACTGTAAGATATAGCACGGTTGTGATGCAGTCACTGCCAATGGCAAGTGTTGTGTTTGTCAGAATATGATTATAAACACAATGGAGGTCGAGTGCACTTAACTGGTCATGAACTTTACTTCTTTGTTTGCTTAGCAACTGTTTAGAGTATATACAGTGTCACACAGCCCCATTTATAGCATAAGACAACATTAAGACATAATAGAAACCGTTTTAAGTTTTCCACTGTCTGAAAACTTTGTCAGCACTATATGTAGCCAGAAATAACCATTTCTGGTTATATGAGGAGAAATAACCATAGAGGTGGACAGTTCTGTAAATCTCTTTTGTCTTAAGTCTCTTTAGAATATCATTTCTGTTAACTTCTGGGTTCTGGGGATGAATCCTAAATAGATTTAAATGAGAAACGATGTATGGTGTGCATTCCATTTTTTCCACACACCAAGTTGTGCGCCTGATCAGGGGTTAGAGAGGGATTTGGAATTCAGCCTTGTGTTAGGAGCTAGGTAGCTTTAGCCATGAATAAAAGAACACTGATGGTTTAGATGCAATTCAGAACAACTTAGAAGCAATTATTAAGGAGAATTTTTTTTTTTTTATCGGATGTGTTTTCTTGTTGATTGTGCTTCTGTGAATGGGTTAGAATATGGGTTTTGGCAGACAGCTGTTTTCTCCTCAGTACTGCAGCCCGTACAGACATCCTTTCACCTATGATGCTAAAAACAATTAGTGTAAGTAACACTTGGGGAACACCTGGGATGTGGAATGATACATAAAGTCCAAGTATTTTTATCACTCATTATTAGAACTCATGGAATGATTGTCCAATTAGATTGCTCATGTTGAACTATGGTATAAATTAAATTTAAAACCAATTAACATTACCTTTTTTCTTTCATGAATCAGTCCAAAATATCCCATACGAACAAGGTTAAGCCATTAGAGTTTTTTTTTATTATTATTTTAACATTAGAGACTTATTAATATGAATATTCTAAAATTAAAATTATAAATTTTTATAATTATTCAGACCTTTGCCTCAGTACTTTGTGGAAACAGCTTTAGGAACAATTATAGCTTTTGCACACATGAATCAATCAGTTAACTGATAACATGGATTTGAGTCACCTAAATAAAAGGTTTCCATATAGGTGCAGTGAATAATTATGTTATCAAAAAGTGGGACATTAGACAGTGAGTGACCAGTCAGTTTACTTGTGTTGTTTATGTGTTGAATATAGGAAAAGTGGGCATAAGACTTGAACAATAGCCAAATTGTGATTAATAGACTTACTCCACCTCAAAAACTTACAGGACTTAAAGGATCTGCTTCTGTAGACGTTAACAGTAATATTTAACATCTGCTTGTCACAATTGGAACAATTGGAACGCTTCAAAGTGTTCCTGTCCCAAAGAAACCCCATCCTGATTACCTTAATGACTGATTCCCTTAATCACTCGGTAGCCATGACCTCAATATTAAAGAAGTGCTTTGAATGGCTATTCGGAAACTTTATCATCTTTTTACTGCCTGACAAACTAGACCGATTACAGTTTGCTTATTGACGGAACTGATCACCAGATGATGCCATTTTTCACCTTCTTCACACATCACTCACTTACCTGGACACTAGGAAGGGGAATGTTAAAAAGCTGTTTAATTCTCTCCACACTCACCACCAAGCTGGAGCACCTGAGACTCAGCATATCTCTGTGTCAGTGGATCTCCAACTAACTGGCAGACCACAGGCAATATGGATGGGCAGACGTGTGTCAACCTCCCTCACCCTCAGCAATGGTGTGGTGAGCAACCCTCACCACACTGAGTACTGGGCCCCCCCAGGGCTGCGTGCTCAGCCCCCTGCTGTTCACACGGCTGACTCATGATTCTGTAGCGACACACAGCTCCAATCATATCATCAAGTTCGCTGATGACACGACCGTGGTGGGTTTCATCAGCAAGAACGACAAGTCGGCGTACAGAGAGGAAGTGCAGAGGCTAACGGATTGGTGTAAAGAAAACAACCTGGCTCTGAACGTCGAAAAGACAAAAGAGATGGTTGTTGACTTTAAGAGGACTCGGAGCGAACACTCTCCGCTCAGCATCGACGGCTCTTCTGTGGAGATCGTCAAGAGCACAAAATTCCTGGGCGTCCACCTGGAGGAGAACCTCTCCTGGTCCCTCAACACCAGCTCTCTGCATAAGAAAGCCCAACAACGTCTTTTCTTCCTGAGAAGGCTGAGAAAGACACAGCTTCCACCACCAATCCTCACCACCTTCTATAGAGGAACCATCGAGAGCATCCTGAGCAGCTGCATCACTGTCTGGTTTGGGAATTGTACCATGTCAGACCGCAAGACCCTACAGCGGATAGTGAGGACAGCTGAGAAGATCATCGGGGTCTCTCTCCCTTCTATCGAAGACCTTTACACCACACGCTGCATCCGCAAAGCCACCAGCATTGTGGCTGACCGGACACACCCCTCACACACACTCTTCACCCTCCTGCCATCTGGAAAAAGGTACCGAAGCATTCGGGCACTCACATCCAGACTGAGAAACAGTTTTTATCCACAAGCCATCCGTCTGCTAAACACAAAGGGACTGGACTGATACACACACACACACACACACACACACACACAAATCACTCAGACGAACTAAATAACATCTGGACTGAATTGATAAACACACATGCACAATCACACTGATGTACACCCATCTCAATCTGCTCATACCTACCTACCTGTGCTGCTCCTCGCAATTTTTTTGCACAATATTTATTGCTATTTATTGCTATTTGCACACAATACTTCTGTCAAAATTGTAAACTGTTTACTGCTGCTCTTCCCACTACCTCAATTCATCCTTCATCAAAAAGTACTGTTATGTCTTACATTGTTGTGTCTGTCATGTACCACTTTGTTTGCACATTTGCATGTGCACTTTGTCTATTTTTGTATAGGTATTGATAGTTCTTCTTTTAGAGTAACTTAAATGTACAACATAAATTTTACATTTTTATGTTGTTACATGTATGTAGCACCCTGGTCCTGGAGGAATGTTGTTTCGTTTCACTGTGTACTAACTGTATATGGTTGAAATGACAATAAAAGCCTACTTGACTTGACTTGACTTGACGTGAGCCACCCAGGGTTGTGTCCTGAGCCCCCTATTGTACATAGTGTACAACTATTGTACTCATATGACTCTGCGACCACTACCACCATCATCATCAAGTTTCCTGATGATAACACTGTGATGAGGACACTGCCAACCTGGAGGACTGGTACCAAAGGAATGACCTCCTGAATGTCAGCCAGACAAAGACGACCATAGTAGACAATGAAGGAGACCTATTTCATCACCTAGAGCTCAGTGGAGAGAGTGGACAGCTTCTGATACATCAGTGTTCATATCATGTTATGGTCCTGTCACATCAACACCATGGTGAAAAACAGAGCATCCTGATGGGAAACATTACAACCTGGTTTGGGAGCAGCAGGTGCAAGTTCTATAGAGGGTGACTGCCTGACCTGCATCTACAGCATGTGCTGGACCAAGGCAAGAAAGATAATAAAGGACCTCAGCCACCCCGAAAAAGGGCTGTCCTCATTTTTTTCGTCAGGAAAGCGCTTCCACTCCATTAAAGCCAACACTGAGACAGAGGAGAAGTTTCTTTCTGCAGGCTATACGGGCTCTCAACCAGAACAACCCATAACTTATGACACAATGACTAAACAATCTGACCTGTTTTCTTTGTTCTCTCACACAATAAACACCCTCTCTACATTCTTGCTAACACACCAAGTCAGAATGTAACACTCTACGTTTACATGTTGCACACCTATGAAAATTTGCACATTATTCTTGCTCTTGTTTCAGAGCAAAGAACATTTGAAACAGACAACTAGAATATGAATTGAGTCAGCAATTTAAAATAAAGACAAAAGCCAAATAGTGGGGGCTAGTGACTTCCATGGTTGGACACTATTTCCCAGATTTACTGAAGTAAAGTAAGTAAGAACATCAAGACCAGACTGAGAATTTCCTCATCTGTCAGCACCTGTGAGATGGACAATAGTGTAAGTCAGACACATCAAATTGTTTGTATTGGCAACAGAAGTGCACTTATTGAGAGTGGTTTTTGTATAGCTGAAGAAAAAAAAAAAAAACCTGTGGTGTGGTTGGACAATTAGATGTGTTTGAGGAAGCTGTATCTGAACACACACACACACACACACACACACACACACACACACACACACACACACACACACACACACAGTTAAATAAAAAAAGAAACTGACAGGTAAAAAAAAATGGTAGATGTTACATCAAAATTAATCAGTACACCACCAGAAAATCAATATTTTCACCTTGAGGTGGAGGTGTTCTATGAAGCATTAGACAGACTTAATGTTAAAACCAGAACTTTACTTGCACTTAGCAAGGAATTAAGCATTGCATGCCATCCTGGAAGATGTTTGGCACCGACATCAAGAAAAGCTCTGGTTATGAAGGCTATACTGGTTATAAAAAACAGTATACCCTTATGGGTTGTTTCAATAAATAAAATCAACAAAAAGTGATTGGCTAGTTGGGTTTGTGTTCTGACTCTCAGGTCAGTTCAAGCAGGCTTCACTGTTATGAGTTTGTTGGATAATTTTGACAGTAAAATAATAAAATCAGTATTAACAGTAGATTTTACAAGATAGGGACAGGAAATGAGAAATGACAGAGAATCAGACAATGAAGTGTGGCAAAAAGACTGTATTTTTTCCTTAGATTCATACGCATTACATAAACAGAGAATATTAATATTTTATATATTTTTAAGCTTGCTTCATTTAAAAGTAGACTGTAATGGAAATATCATATTTTAGTTATGTATTAATTTGTAATTGTGCCATGTAGATATTAGAAGCTTTAAACTTGTTTGCAGAAGCTTAGAAACACAAGGCAGAGAATAGTACAGAAACAACTGATTACTGATTGTAATTGTCCCTGAATAAATTATAAGATATGGACATCTGGTCTGGGTCAGATAAAGAGTTGTGAGTTTGAATGTAGGAAAGATCACCTTTCTCCATGCTGCAGTTGTCGGCAGGATTCTCTGTTTAAGGAAGGCATTGGAGAGTCCCAGGGAGGCATAAGCGCTGATGCCTTGAAGGTTTTTTCATTTCATCTCGAAAGCTTAATTGGCAATCGAGCGTGAGAGGACCGGGGATTCAAGGTCAACACTGGAATCAGTCAACACTGGAATCAGTTAAAAAAACTAAAATCATGTGGTAAGGAAATTATTTTTCTTTAAGTTGTCATTAATTGAGTAAGAAGTGAGCTTTCTCACAGTGAGTGAGATAGATTTAGACTTGGATCTATCACACGGGTATGGGGCCCATGAAGTACCCAAAAGTGCAAGCTGCACGAAAGGAGAGAGTGGGTTCTGGTTGTCAGTTTATGAAAACTGGCCCCGCAGCAGACATGCTCAGTGTAAGAACCTCCGGAGGTAAATCAAGTCAGTGTGCAAGGTGCACAGGTAACAGTCAAGGGGACTGTGAGAGTTCACTGTGTGATAGTGGCACATGTAAATTTGACAAGTAAAAATCATGGGTAACAGCAAAACAAAATAAAGGAGTTCTTGTGGAGTTCCTGTGGTAAAGATAACATCTAAATTATGTTTGAGAAATGTGTAATTTTAGGGGGAAAAAAAAGGGGGAAATGTGAAATTATGAATAACTAAGCTGCTTTTGAGATGTGGATGTGTGAAGCATGTGTTATTGACAGAAAAGCAATGCATTTAGGGACAGGTCAAAGCTCACAATCTCTCCAGTGTGTTAAGACAGATCCTGACCTGGATGGCTGCCCACCTCAAAGATATCCACAACCTACTGCTCCTGACTGCACTCAATCCCAACATACAGCTCTGCAGTGCATGCAGAAACACCAGTCCTGACCTCACCTGCGTCACTGTATATAGGAGAAACAGAAGAAAGTGAAGTGAAATGAACAATCGACTCAGCAGTGAGCCCCAAAGCATGAGGAACCACTCAACTCTGCAAAATGCTCATGGTCGAACTGGCGAGGTCAAATGGAAAGAAAAACCCTCATGCACAGACCATGGAGCTGGAGAACTGGAGCAGGTCAACAAATAGCTGTCAGACCCAAGACAGGCTGGAGGACATACACTGTGGACACTTAGGAATTTAGACCAACTTCACATGAATTCAAAGGACTGCTCATGTCTAAACTGGAAACTGACTTTCACAAAACTCAGGCAACTGGCCTGAAGAAATATGCATGATGCTAAATCCTGTCTGGAATAATCAACATCATCAGCATTGTGTGACATGGATCACAGTGTTGATTGCAAATTGACAGACGCCTTCCCAGTGAGAATGGACATGACAAACACTGCTTGAGGTTGAGGAAGCGCACAGAGAGGTCATAAAGCAAGCCTTATCAAAGCTACAAGTCTTTAGGTCAAAGTCAAGTCTTTAGGTCAAATTGGTTTGACACAAGATAAAACTTTGGATCCAAGTACAGTAGTAGTCCAAAATATTCTAAAACAAATAAGAAAGATTTATGCCAAAGCAAAAATATAAAAATTAAAAGTGTTTTTACTGCAGAAATTTTTATCTATGTATTCCTCGAGGCCCCAGTGAGTTGTACACTCATGGGAAGGGCCTACAGGCCCACAGTGCACTTAGTTGAACTCCAGAAACAAGAATAATCTTTCACTGAATTAAATTTGGCATTACAAACTAATTTAATATTGGGCATTGCAAATTCTAAAAGGCCTTTTACAAAAACTGTTGATGAAAAGAATGGTTGTATGATTTCAGTCTTGCTACAGATGCATGAAAAGAAAAAAAAAGATGTGTATCTCACTTCTCAGCCAAATCAGATCCTGTAGCAGCAGAATCACCCATGAGTTTATGTGCAGAACCAGAAACTGAGAAGGCAGGTGTAGAATAAAGATGTATAGTGGGTTACAGTAACTTGACATTTCTAGTTCCTCATGACCTTTCAGTATCCTTTATACAGTAAAGAATCACACTTATTTGTAGCAGAGTCGTTAAAGTACAATGTTAAATTATAAACATCACTGTAAAAAGATGTATAGTTCTAACCCTGTAACTCTTTTTCCTACAGAAGGAAAACGAGAACACCACTGCTATTTTGCCTACTGTTAAAGAACTTTGTTCCCCAAGGATTGATGCACAGTAAGCGCCACTACAGAATCTGGATATAAAATGAACGTGGATGAATCAACATTTTGTGATACAGAAAGTTTGCCATGGTGATAGCACATGAAATTTTAAAAGTGTAAATGTAATGCTCAACTAACAAACTAGATTCTATATATATTAAAAAAAAAAACAGATGCAGCACGAAGGCCGAGGCCAATCTTTCCCTTTCCTATAACCATAACCTGTGTGTGTCTGATGCTCTCACCCCTACAGCTAACCTTGACGAGCACAGCCACTCCAGAAGAGAGAAAAAAAAAAGGCCGGGATGTGTTTTCACAGAAGGGGTTTGGTACGACCCCTATCACAAGCCATGTCTACATAAAAAGCTATTTTCTTTTTATGCTAAGTTGACACACGGGTAAAGACCATGTGTCAAAATAGGGAATGGGTGATAATATGTGTATTTGTGTTAATTATAATATACTGTACTGTAGGTAAAGTAATTAAAATGAACCCAGAGCACACAAAAAGTAAAAGGACATTGTGGAGATGAAATGTTGTGTTATTGTGCAAAACTCTGTGGTTTTATCTTTAGCACAGGCCCACTGAAAGTGCTCACACCACAAACAGAGGTCAAGGTAGTGGAAACAGAGATGTGGGTACACATGCCAGCCACTCCAAACATGTTCCAGAAGTTAAAAGAAAACAGAGATCAACAAGGGTGAGCAGTGAAGTGCTAGTAACCTCTCCTGTAAACACTGACAGACCCTCACCTGCACACAAAGTGCATGGGTCAGAAGAACCAACTAGAGTGACGGGAACAACGCAGAATTATGACTCTCCACTCAAATTCATTGCAACAATAAGTACACTACATTTGAGGACAACACGTGAGGAAATTGTAAGGTGTCACAGTAGCAGCAGCACAGAGTAATATATGGGAACATGTAAAAGTAGCAGCAAGTAAAAGTTAAAAGAGGAGACAGCATGATAAAAAGGCATAACGCTAATCTTAGGAGATGTGCAGGGAACTGGGGATGTGCTCTATCATTAGACATTGCTGATAATATGACAGATATACCTAATGGCTCGTGTTGGATATGCCATGCCATGTCCTCGAGCTGGGTAGCACTGCCCCTTAATAATGTCACCGCAGAAGAAGCAAATGCAGACAACACATCTTGTATCATACCGATAACCACCATGGCCATATATCATACTAAAAACAAACAGGAAGGGCAAAAGCAGCAGTCCCTGTGTGTAATTATACCAGCAGCCTATGTTTTGATGCCACAGGGAGTTATTGTATCCCACTGCCTGTTAAGAAATATGGAGACAATTCCACCTATGTGGTCCCTTGGCAAAAAGGAGACACTTGTGTCGTGCAAGATCAAAAGGAAAATGAGGAACCTGACTTAGGATGGTCTGAGTGCACCACTTGCGTTTGGTTAACCAATCGTTCAAAAGATACAGTAATGTGGGTGCGGGAGTCAATCGTAACTCCTAGTGTGTCAGTCCACACAGAAGATCCATGGAAACTCTGGTGTTATCCAGCCCTCTGACAATGCTCATTTCTCGTCAGTGTGTGTGCATGAACCTCTTTGGAAATTCAGATTGGTGCATGTACGGCAGAGAATCTGCCTTTCTCCGATCTATAAGGTAAAAGAGGGAAAAATAAGCCTCTTTGAGGGTAAACTCTGGCTTTTCTTAAGTCAAAATAATCTCGATTCCAAAATCCTTGAAAATTATTTCAGGATGACCTACTGGATAGGGAAATGAGAAATTACATAGGTTAGAGTGATGTCACGTCTACATAACTCCGTGTAACGCAGTCTTACAGGACAGGTCCGTCCACCGTACAATGCATCGCGGGGTGAGAATGGTTGGGGAGGATTATAGCTTTTAAGAAAACTCTGCAAACCCTAATGGTTCTGTTTCATCTCATCCCATGTATCCTCTCTTAGAAAAAATAGTAATATATAGTATATTTGGACACATATACGTGATGTAAACAATTAGCTCCATTGTTTCTGTAAAGTGCCTGTCCAAATATGGATCTATAAGCAAGTTAATATCATTATTCTAAGCGCTAGCTTACTAAAAAAGCTAAGATAGCAGACTTTTAACTGTTGCCTATCAACTAATGCTAATTATCCCCGAGCTAATTCTTAGCTGCTCCTGTTATGGGTAATGTTACAGATGGTTAATGAATTGTTGTATGTAATTTATTGGAGCTCATCAGTGTTACTGTAGTGACATATAATGTATACTGCTATATAATGTAGTGGTAGTCTAAGGGGGTCAGATCGGGAGACCGTGGGGGCCATTCAACTGGCCCATGACAACCAATCCATTTTTCAGGAAACTGTTCATCTGTGTTCGGACCTGACACCCATAATGTGGTGGTGCACCATCTTGCTGGAAAAACTCAGGGAACGTGCCAGCTTCAGTGCATAAAGAGGGAAACACATCATCATGTAGCAATTTCAAATATCCAGTGGCCTTGAGGTTTCCATTGATGAAGAATGGCCCCACTATCCAACGTGGGTTAGTGTCAGACCAATAGCGGTGGTTTTGTTTGTTAACTTCACCATTCACATAAAAGTTTGCCTCATCACTGAACAAAATCTTCTGCGTGAACTGAGGGTCCTGTTCCAATTTTTGTTTTACCCATTCTGCAAATTGTGTGCGCCGATCTGGGTCATCCTCGTTGAGATGCTGCAGTAGGTGGAGTTTCTAATATCCGCCGAAGGGATGTTGGACTAATGCCACTCTTCAGTGACATGCGGCGAGCGCTACGCTGTGGGCTCTTGCTGAATGAAGCTAGGACAGCCACTGATGTTTGTTCATTAATGAGAGTTTTCATGCGTCCACATTTTGGCAAATTCAACACTGAACCAGTTTTACGAAACTTAGCAAGCAGTTTGCTAACTGTAGCATGGGAGATGGGTGGTCTCGTAGGGTGTCTTGCATTGAAATCTGCTGCAATGACCCGGTTACTGCGTTCACCAGATATCAACACAATTTCGATCCGCTCATCACGTGTTAACCTCTTCAACATGTCAATGGCTGTGAACAAAGAGAAACTTGTAAATAACTCATGAAAAAATAAAGTTACGTTAAAACCAAGCAAACCATTGTTTTTCTTGTGAAATTCCCAATAGGTTTGATGTGTCACATGACCCTCTTCCTATTGAAAAAACAAAAGTTGGCTCCAAGGTGGCCGACTTCCAAATGGCCACCATGGTCACCACCCATCTTGAAAAGTTTGCCCCCTCACATATACTAATGTGCCACAAACAGGACGTTAATATCACCAACCATTCCCATTTTATTAAGGTGTATCCATATAAATGGCCCACCCTGTAAAATAATTATTTATTAATGTGGGATTTTTCCACTGAATAAATGCACTTGAATTAAAGGTTGGAATTTCCTCTTTTTTCCCATGTTATTTAGAACAAAACTGAGCTTTTTAGAAGCTAAAGAACACATTTTAACCAGGGGTTGTCAATAATTATGGAGCGCACTGTACATTCCCATCAAATACCACACAGAGCTTTATCAATAATTTCACAGAGTTTATCCAACTTTAATTGGATCGCCATCTGACTCCACAGAACTCGATCAGGTAACCAGACAATTTAAGTGATACAGATGATAAACTAACCACACCACATCAGAATCTAATATACTTTACTCCCCTTGAAGCAAGAGAACTAATTTCACTCATCTCTTCTTCAAAATGGTCAACCTGTATATTAGATCGTATACCGACACATTTTCTCAAGCAGATAGTACCAGCAATAACAGAACCCCTGTTGAAAGTAATTAACTGTTCATTCAGCAGTGGGTATGTTCCCAAATCCTTTAAATTAGCAGTTATTAAATCGCTAATCAAGAAACCTGACCTTGACCCCTGTCAGCTTTCTAATTACAGGCCGATATCAAACCTTCCCTTTATCTCCAAGATTCTGGAAAAGGTAGTATCACAGCAGCTATGTTCACATCTACACAGAAATAGCGTAAATGAACTGTATCAGTCAGGATTTAGGCCTCATCACAGCACAGAGACAGCACTTGTTAAAGTAGTTAATGACCTCCTATTGGCCTATGATCAGGGTTGTGTCACTATACTTGTGTTACTGGACCTCAGTGCATCTTTTGACACCATTGATCATAGTATTCTCCTTCACAGATTAGAAAAGGTAGTAGGAATTAAGGGGACTGCCCTCTTGTGGCTCAGATCCTATTTGACTGATCGTTATCAGTTTGTACATTTAGATGGTGACCATTCCTCATGTTCTCAAGTGGAGTTTGGTGTTCCACAGGGCTCAGTTTTAGGCCCACTGCTTTTTTCCCTTTACATGCTTCCTCTGGGCAACATAATTCGTATTAGTTTTCATTGTTATGCTGATGACACACAATTATATGTCTCAGCAAAACCAGATGCGAAAAAACAGTTTGCTAAAATTGAGCAATGTGTGCAGGACATACGAGATTGGATGTTAATTAATTTCCTTCTGCTTAATCCTGATAAGACAGAAGTTCTAGTCATAGGACCACAAGTAGCTAGAAGTAAGCTTTCTGATCAGACTGTAACTTTAGATGGCCTTTCTGTTCCATCAAGTGCAACAGTAAAAGATCTTGGTGTCATTATAGATAACAGCCTTTCATTTTAAGCGCATGTAGATAATAATACCAGGATAGCTTTCTTTCATCTCAGCAATATTGCCAATATAAGAAACATATTGTCACTAAGTGATGCAGAAAAACTAGTTCATGCTTTTATCACCTCTAGGTTGGACTGTTGTAACGACTTACTGTCTGGTTGTTCAACTAGGTGTATAAACAAGCTTCAGTTAGTACAGAATGCAGCAGCGAGAGTCCTCACTAGAACCAGAAGATACGAGCACATCACCCCTGTGGCTCCCTGTGAAATTTCACATAGATTTTAAAATACTACTATTGACATATAAAGCATTAAATGGTCTCGCGCCGCATTATCTAGTGTCTTACAATCCGCCATGCCTACTTCGATCAAAGGATGCAGGCTGCTTGTCAGAACCACTTATTATTAAACCTACAGCAGGGGGCAGAGCTTTTTCTTACAAAGCCCCAAAGTTATGGAATAGTCTATCTCTCTATCTCTTCTGCTCTCCTCTTCTGCTCGCTCCTCTCTCTCTCCTTTTCCCTCTGCCTGACTCTCTGTCGAGCTATACATATCGTCCTGGAGTCCTGCATCTGGTTGGAGGTCTCGTCGCATGGATGCCCGGTGTGGTCTGCCTAGGATGCGTGTGGTGGCTGGGGATGGTTCCACATTTCCATGAAGACGGTCCTGTCCTCGACTGATGCAGACAGGATGGGTTCCCTGTTAAGTCTGGTTCCTTTCAAGGGTTTTTCCTATTACCATCTCAGGGACTTTTTCCTTGCCACCGTCGCCCTCGGCTTGCTCATCAGGGACAATCTTATAATTTTGATTCATACACATTCACATTTCATACAAACATAATTATTTTGATTGTGTAAAGCTGCTTTGCGACAATGTCAATTGTTAAAAGCACTATACAAATAAAATGTAATTGAATTCAGAATTTTTCAATTAAAATCAAACCAAACACTAATAAATATACAAAGCAAAGAAAGAATAAAGAAAAAAAAAACATAAAATATGGAAAAAAATGTCCTAGCTCGGTCCCATTAGATATTAAATGCTGACTGCATGGCACGCAATGGCATCCTCCTTATCAGGTCCAGCATTGCAGTCTGCCACAGTTCTCTCTCTGCATCTGTTTGAATGACTGTACACCTGGACTCCAGCAAGTGCAAAACACACAATATGTTACCTCTAAAAACACTCAGAAAAGTACTGAACTTAATACCCCTATCTCACGTATGCGGTTTGACTTGCGGTGCGATGCGGTGTTAGGCACCGCGAGCCATCGCGAGTGACTGCTCAAAGATCCGCGAGCTTCCGTGAGGACAGCAAAAAAAAGTAAACATGTTTAATTTTTCAATTATCAATTAAACATGTTTAATTTTTCACGCGGAAAGATCGGAAACTTAACAACACCACAAAGCACCTTACTCACCGTAATGAGACTATAGTGACAACGCAGCCTTCCATCAGGAAAACGCAGTTTTATGCCGACCTCAGATGACGGCGGCTTCACGATCTCATTATGGTTGCTTTACGCAATCACTACGTGGTTGACGGAACAATGGCGGATTGTCCGCATTGTCATTATGGTGCCTACGTATGGATTACGGTTTCCGCGTTTTTATTACGTAGTCCGCATTGTTTTGCGGTTATTACGGTGTTTGCATCTCATTCATAAAAACTCCTCATCAACCAGAAGTGCATTTCACAGTGCAGAATCGTTTGCATATAAAAATAGAAAGTATATAGAGAGGTACATTAGTTACAATAGGTGCAAATGAGCAAAATGATTACAGGTGGTACAGTAAGGAAGGTATTGTATAACATGATAAAGAAGTTTGCAGATGTAAACATTATACAGTGAGGAGGTAATATATGAGTGCAAATGAGCAAATTAATTATAGTGCAATAGGAAGGTATTATATACAGAGGAAGAGATATGTACAGAGTGCAATGATTTTGGTGTAACCAGTGTGAAGATATTATATACTTATAATCAATACAGTAGGTGGCATATGTTATATACAAACAGGTTATATACACTGAGTGTAATGAAGAAGGATATATGGCAAGATGAAAATTAAATAAAAAAGTTTTAATTTAAGAGTACCAGTTTAGTTCATTTAGTTTATTTAATGACATTTAGAATACAATACCAACCAGCTTTCATTTTTTGTGACTACTAATATTGGTTATTGGTTACTTATTGGAAAATGTGGTGAGCTCTTAAAAGAGCTTGAGTTCTTTGAGATGGAGGACAGATTAAATGTTATCTTGCTGCCAAGGAACACTTCCGGCTTCTGAGACATCAGTGTCTCATTCTGTCCATACAATGTCCTTCTCTGCAGCCACTATCTCACCCAATAAATCTTCTGTCTTCTCATTCTCCTCTTTTCTGCAGCAATTTGTTGTCTTTCCAACTCTTTTCTTCTTCCTCTTCTGATGAGGAAACCTTCTGCAGCCAGACCCAGCAGCTTCATAATACATGATTTGGCGAGTAGTGTTTATTCCTCGAGGAAAAGCATCTTGTCTATAGGATGTCTAAATGAATGAAAATATGCAGAGGAGAGAACTTTTATATTGTAGATTTTCACACGGTGAAGTGTGGTGGACCAGTCCGCTCCATAATAAGAACGTATGTACAGCATCGTTTATGTACTAAACGTATTGCTTCCGTATGCACCATGATCTTTGAACCGTAGTCACAACTGTCATGAACTAACCGGAGATGAACCAGAAGACTAGCAGTTAGCCCTGTAGCGTGGATGGTAAACCCAAATGCGGAAGTAGCGCGAGCAGGCAGGATAACCACGCTGGTTATTATTAGAACTCTCCCGAAGCGAGAGCAAGAGTTTACACAAATAAACCCGCGTTCTAAATACACACACCCAATCGGAAGCGAAACCCAAGAAAGTGAGTACTTACGTTTAGACGAGCGAGGCGTCGGCAATAGCATCGGCAAAACTCAATGACTGAGCAATGTGAGGCGCCATCTTGTTTCCTTTTATGCTTCCTGAAACCCGACCGTATTACGTCCGGGTCCTAGTGCCGGTCGTGTTACGAGTGTGCATGACAACAACCACCGCGCGAAACCGCGATAACTCCGCATAGGTGAGATAGGGATATAATATATAGATGAATTTGTACACTTACTTATCTTTGTTTGTTTTTAGCCCCTGTCTTAAAGGTGTCTCTTAGCTGAGACTTTCGTGGCCGAGACAAAGAGTATTTCCTCTGCAATGTGTAACATGCTGGATTAAAAAAAAAAAGATAAGTAACAGAAACAATTAAAATTATTAGAAGGACAAAAATACAGGGACAAAAAAATAAGTCATGCGGTATTTGAATTCGAGCCCACTTCTGGAACGAATTTTGCTTGTAATCCGTAAAAAATAATGGAAACTCAAATTATTAATTCTACAGCCCAAAAACTAAATACATAAAATAATAAATACAATATATAAGGTAAAAAGTAAAACATAAATCCCGACAGATAAGTGTTTCCGTTTATGCGCGCAGGCGCTGTGTGTGTGAAGCCAAGCATTTGCTCCTTTTCTGTATCAGCCTGTCGTTATGTGTGTGCGCGCTTAATTTGACACCGTGTCCCTTCACACTCTCTCTCTCTCTCTCTCTCTCTTGCCTTTATGCGTGCAGACGCTGTATGTGTGAAGGGGCACGGTGTCAAAATACGTGCGCACACAAAGACAGGCTGATACAGAGAAGTAGTAAATGGATCTTTAACCTCTATAATGAAACTTTCTTTTCCTTTATATGCACTCACGCATGTGTGTTATAATAAACAGTACACACTTGCTGTACACACATGCTTACAAACACAAAATGCCCACACACGTGGTCACAATGTTAAAGTAAACAGTACATGCACGGATGTTGATTATGATACTCGTAAACCAAGACTTGCTTGTTTTTCAAGTCAAAATTTATTAAAAATCTTTGCTGGTCTTGCGGAACACTCGCGAACTGCGTTACTCGCAATCCGGGGAGCTTATAGCATCCATCATTTAACTGTAATAAATATGCAATATATATTGGCTAAAGTCTACTGTGTATGTGTAGCTGCCTGTTTCAGTATGATATTTATATTAACTTTTGCCAACTGTGATTACTGCTAATTATTAGAAACTTGCTTACATTTTTAGATCAAATATTGGAACGTGGGAAAAGATGTATCTAGTAGAAAGACAAGTCCATCCCTAGTAAGTATGGAATGCAATATAAGACTACTTTGAATAATTTCATGGTGATTTGAAAGGGAACTCCTTCAACCTTGGTTCATTTTGAGTCACAATTTTTTTTTTTTTACTTTTTAGGAATCCTTCCCGCATCGTCACACTTATAACCTTTATGAGCCTGTCAGTGGTAAAAATAAGTTGTTTACACTAATGTACATGTTAGTCCTGTTGGATTACATTGCATAGACTTTTTGTACTTTTATACTAGACTGATGAATTTGCTTTCATTTAGTAAAAAAAAAAAAAAATAAATAAACAGGGCTCCAGTTCTTGGATTCCTGAACTGAAAGGTAAAGTTATTTGTCCACATATAATATTAGAACTATAGATTAAAAACAAATTTTAAAAAAGGACCACGTTGTACTTTATTTGTGAAAAGTTTACAATCCAACTTTAATTGAAACATTGGGAATCTTGTTTGAAATAGTTAATTTCTTTGTATGTTTTTAGTCAAGGATACTTTGATGCTATTAAAACTGTTTTTTTTTTATTGTATTTTGTATCATACTTGTACTATAGTGTGTTACAGTTCTTCAGGATATTTTACAAATGTTATTGCAATCTTTGTGTTAACACTTTATGGAATGTGTGTTCATAGGAATTTATGATTTTTTTTTTTCAAATAACAGGATTTCTATTCTAAACTTGTGCTGTTGCTTTATGTTAAGATGTTTTAACTTATGAATTTAGGGAAAACCTGTAAAATAACAGTGTTTCTCTGCTAAACATCTAATGCTGTTGCTTTATTGAAGGTGTTTTAATTTTGTTAAGTTTTAATTTAGGGGCTAGGAAATTTATTATTTCTTTTAATAATTAAATAAAGTAATTTAGTCACAATGCATTTCTTTAAAAAAATTATTTGCAATTAAAAAAATCTAAACTGTATTCCGTAAAATTTTTGTTCGTGTATGCGGGGCGCCGGACAAACGAGTGTCTATGTAGGTACGTAAATTAAAATTTTTGAAAAGCATGTGACCTGAGGCTGAGCTCTGATTGGATTTTGTCAAATCATCTTTCAGGCGCAGCACTGTGCGCCCTGAACCCTCCCACTTTTGTTCCTAGCGAATCAATATTGTTTTTAAATATTTGGGATCATGTGATTGGACCATTCTCAACGAGTCTTTTCCAGCATTTCTTATGACAAGCGGAGCTGCTGACTGGATGCGATGTGAGTCATGCCGTTATTTTATACTAGTAGTAATGATTCTTAATCACCTGATAAATGGCTATTTACAGGCGAGTATTAAAAGTTACATTTAAATTTTTTTTGCACCAGCCGCCACTGGTTTAAACACAGAAAATAAGAAGTATGAAGAGAATTTCTTTGTTAAGTTCATATAACATGGTTTATAGTTCATATGTTTAATAATACATGGAGTCTATTATTTAGACTGATTAGTTAGTATTAACGCTCCTTTTATTTATTGAATCTTTGCTGCATGTTAAGCATCTGGTTACACATTAGGGAAGGAAATTGCATAAATTAAATGTTGAGAATTGGTGTGTGTGAGAGACAGTAAATGCAACCATCAGCTGGAGTGTAAACACACGTATGCAGAAATTTGTTTTCTATATTCTAGAACAATACTGAAGTTTCCAAAGCTATGAAATAACACCTGCAGTGATGTATTTCAGTAACAACAACAACAGCAACAGTCAGTTGTTATTTTAAGATACGAAGGTCAACTGTTCTGAAATAGTTCTTGACGTGCATTTGGACAACCTATCAAGCAGAAAGAGCAAAAGTTACCTCTGCTGCAGAGGAGAAGTTCATTTAGAGTTACCAGCGTCAGAAATTACCAACCAGCACCTCAGATTAGACGTGTTATGAAGCTTTACAGTGCATACGTAGCAGATACATCTTAATATCAACTGTTCAAAGGAGATTATTGTGTATTATGGACGCTTTCAGCATTGCTTTACAGTGTAGAAAGAAATAAAAATGAGTAAAGACCATGGAGTTATACAAACAGTATAATTCTTCTAACAATCTAATAACTATAAAACCAGAAAAAGGCCAAATAAGTAATCGAAATCTACCTCTAAAGTTTGGGCTTCTCAACATCAGATCCCTTGCGCCTAAAGCACTGATTGTTAATGAAATTATCTCAGATTGCTGCCTTGACGCACTCTGCCTTACTGAAACCTGGCTCAGACCAAATGAATATATTGGTTTAAATGAGTCTACTCCGTCAGGATATTTCTATAAGCACGAACCCCGTCAAACTGGTCATGGTGGTGGTGTCGCAACTATCTACAGTGATGTTCTCACTGTTACCCAGAAAACAAGGCCCAAGTTCAACTCGTTTGAAGTGCTTATCATTAATGTTGCACTCAGCGAAATACATAATAAACCCTTGCTACATTTTGTTCTGGCCACTGTGTACAGACCCCCAGGGCCATATGTCGATTTTCTTAAAGAGTTTGGACATCTGCTATCAGACCTATTGGTTAACTCTGACAAAGTGCTGATAGTAGGAGACTTTAACATTCATGTAGACGATGCTAACGACGCTTCAGCACTCGCATTTATAGATTTGCTAAATTCCTTTGGGGTTAAACAAAATATAAATAGACCAACTCATCGCTTTATTCATACGCTAGATTTAATTACATCCCATGGTATAGATGTCTCTAATATAGACATTCTACCTCAAAGTGATGATATCACAGATCATCATCTCTTAGTATATACTCTACCTGTAGAACAACGTAGCTGTGCCTCCCCACGTTATCAATTCAGTAGAAATATTAATCCGACTACTAAAGACAAATTCACAAGTAATCTGCCGGATCTGTCCCAATTTCTTATCAGACCCCTAAGTGCAGACGATCTAGATGAAGTGACTAGCAGCATGGGCACTATTTTTACCAGTACATTAGACACTGTTGCTCCCATCAGATTAAAAAAAGTCAGAGATAAAACACTTGCACCATGGTACAATAGTCATACTCGCGCCCTAAAGAGAGCAACCCGTAACCACGAGCGAAAATGGAGAAAAACTAAATTAGAAGTTTTTAGAATCGCGTATAAAGGTAGTATGTGCAGCTATAGACAGGCTCTAAAAGCGGCTAGGGCCGAGCATCTGAGCCAACTCATAGCAAGAAACCAAAACAATCCCAGGTTCCTATTTAGTACAGTGGCTAGCCTAACAAACCCTAAGATACCTGCAGGGAGAATCCCATCACAGCTTAGAAGTGAAGACTTCATGAACTTCTTCAATGAAAAGATTGATAGTATCAGGAAGAAAATAATGGAAATTCAACTTCTAACATCTCATGATCCAGTCCAGTCTAAAGCTCACAATTAGATTTTCAGTGCTTTACAGGTGTAGGGCAGGAAGAGCTGTATAAACATATCACCTCGGCTAAATCAACAACATGCTTGTTGGATCCAATCCCAACTAGACTGTTAAAAGAAGTGATAAATATAACTGGAGCGCCCCTTCTAAACATTATCAACTCTTCATTATGTCTAGGTCATGTACCTAAACCTTTCAAGTTGGCAGTTATTAAGCCTCTTCTTAAAAAATCTAATTTAGACCCAAATGATATAATAAATTACAGACCGATTTCAAACCTTCCGTTTATATCAAAGATATTAGAAAAGATAGTATCAGCCCAAATATGCACATTCTTGCAGGAAAACGATATCCTCGAGGAATTTCAGTCAGGTTTCAGGCCCCATCATAGTACAGAAACTGCACTAGTTAAAATTGCAAATGACTTGTTTTTAGCTTCGGACCAAGGCTGCATCTCAATTCTTGTCTTACTTGATCTTAGTGCTGCATTCGACACTATAGATCATGATATTCTCATAGATCGCTTACAAAATCACATTGGTATTCAGGGACAGGCGTTAAAATGGTTTAGATCCTACCTGTCTGATCGATTCCATTTTGTAGATCTGAATGGATAACTGTCTGGTGTAATGCCAGTGAAATATGGGGTGCCACAAGGGTCAGTTTTAGGACCTCTGTTGTTCTCAATATACATGCTTCCCTTGGGTAACATCATCAGAAGACATGGGATTAGTTTCCATTGTTATGCTGATGATACTCAGTTATACATTTCCACAAAACCAGATGAAATACCCAAATTGTCTAGACTAACTGAGTGTATTCAAGATATAAAAGACTGGATGACCGATAATTTTCTTTTACTAAATTCAGATAAGACAGAGATATTACTTATTGGCCCAAAAACCAGTACATACCAGCTCTCACAATTCAGCCTGCGTTTAGAAGGATGTTCTGTTACCACGAGCTCGACAGTGAAAGACCTGGGTGTGATATTAGACAGTAATTTATCCTTTGAAAATCATATCTCCAACATCACAAAAACAGCCTTTTTCCACCTTAGAAATATTGCCAAGCTTAGGAACATTTTATCTGTGTCTGATGCAGAAAAGCTGGTTCATGCATTCATGACCTCCAGACTGGACGACTGTAATGCATTACTGGGTGGCTGTCCTGCATCCTCAATTAACAAGCTACAGTTAGTCCAAAATGCAGCCGCCAGGGTTCTCACTAGATCCAGAAAATATGATCATATAACCCCAAAATTATCATCCCTGCACTGGCTACCTGTTCAGTTTAGAATTAATTACAAAATAGCATTACAAGGCTCTAAACGGTCTAGCTCCCACATACCTAACCAGTCTTCTGATACGTTACAATCCAGGACGCTCCTTAAGATCAGAAAACTCCGGACTACTGGTAGTTCCCAGAATATCAAAATCTACAAAAGAAGGTAGGGCCTTTTCATATTTAGCTCCAAAACTTTGGAATAGCCTTCCTGACAGTGTTCGGGGCTCAGACACAGTTTCCCAATTTCAAAGTAGACTCAAGACACATCTCTTTAATCTGGCATACACATAATTAATTTCTTTACCTCATACTCCAGTACATCTATCCTGAATGGCAACCACGCTAATTCTTTTCACCTGCTCTTTATTTTTCCACCCATCCCGAGGCATCTGGAGATTGTGCCAGCTTCAGTAGACAGAGGCCGACCCTGCTTTGACCCAGAGGCATCCAGAGAAGGACCAACTCCAGCTGGATTCTTCTTCATGTTGGTTTGGAACTACACATGCTGCTCCTGAGCTCCCAGTGATCCAGACCCCCATCTGCCCTCTGCACCTGCTGACTCATCCCTGTGCTGAACTGGACTTTGTGTTCATTTAAATAACTTCTGTTTATGGAACTTTCATCTGCATAACACACATGATGTTATACAATTTCTGTTATCTGTTATCACCCAGATGAGGATGGGTTCCCTGTTGAGTCTGGTTCCTCTCAAGGTTTCTTCCTATTGCCATCTCAGGGAGTTTTTCCTTGCCACTGTCGCCGTCACCCTTGGCTTGCTCATCAGGGACAATCTCATTATCTAGTCACATTTTTCTTACACATATATACATTTCCATAAGTCTTCTTTTCATTTCTGTGAAGCTGCTTTGAGACAATGACCATTGTTAAAAGCGCTATAGAAATAAAATTTAATTGAATTGAATTGAACATACAAGTAAGGATAGCTGGATAAATTCTATAGGACATAAAGATACATTATTTACACACAGTATCAGTATTGTTTAATACAAATAACTGTTCTCATATTTAAATCCTCTATAAAACCTGACAGAAGTTTCAGTGTAAAAATTGTGAAGGTTATATTATTGTAACTGCACTGTAAAAAAAAAGAAAAAGAAAAAAGGGGATCGTTAACTTAAAATAATAAGGAAACCTATCACAAGCCCTTTTATGAGTTAACTGAACAAACACGAACTGAAGACAAAGCAACTCAAAGTATTTTGTTAAAATCCTTAGTTCTCACAAAATAAATATATTTGTTTACCTAACAAACAACAGATCAAAATATTTTTTGTTAGCTGAAGGCAAACGGGTATTCATGATTATTTTCATAATTAAAATTTAATAAACCACAAAACAAATGTTTATCTTTTTTTTAATAGTTTGTCCGAACACATTTCTATACAGTCTACTAGAGCTGGGCGATATGCCCTATAAGTTGAATCTCGATTTTTTTTTAGACCAAATTCGATTTTCGCTTTTTAAAAGATTTTTTGCTTAAAATAAATAAAAATGGATTTTTAAAATTATTATTTATATAAGCAAAACGATATAACCAAACATGAACTGTTTATTTGGATTCAAAGTATATATATATATATATATATATATATATATATATATATATATATTGTAAAAGGCATGCAACTTACATGCTGAATAAAATCAAACAGGTGCCTAACAGCATTTAATTATAATTTTTTTTAACTGTATATATATGGGCATAATGTCTTTAGCGATATAACACGACACAACATCAGTAATATGTTTCCATCAAGGCTCTTATCATAGGGGATACAGTGGAGAAATGTCCTCACTGTTTTCATCTGGCTTTTAGCCGGTGTTTTTGCGCTGCCGCTTGTCTTGTTTAGCTTGCAGCGGCAAACGCGATGCCGATTCAACAGTGTTTCTCTGTTTGAGGTGCGTGAGCCCAAGTTAAAAAAAAAAGTATGCTAAGTATATTAAATCCTAGTGTGCCAAAGAATACTTAAGTTTACTTGCTACAGACTAATGACTAGTATACTTGAAGTTTGCTATTTTGGAACAACTAATTTTGTACTAAGTGCATTTAAGTTGTAATTAAATTGTACAAAAGTACTATTTTAAGTGTATTAAATATACTTTTGTGTCCTAAAGTGGAACAACTTTAAGTAAACTAAGTACATTTAAAGTATATGGCTGTGTGTGTACTAACGCACATACCTGACAGTAATTACTGAGGCAGATTTTATTCATGAGTTCAACAGATTTAATTTCACAAGGTTACAAAAAAGCGCTACTGTAGTTTATTTGTGTTGAACAAAACGTCAGGTTGTCTCACAAACTAAAATGTAAACTGTTGTCTGAACAAAGACAGACATTAGTATTAGAATATACAGATACAGTATTAGAATATACAGATACAGTATTAGAATATACAGGCACAGTATTAGAATATACAGATACAGTATTAGTTCAAACCTGGTGTGTTGATTCTGTTACACAGAGACTGAAAACAGGCTGAGAGCTATGGAGCATCATACCAGAGGGAAGGTACACAAGATTTAGGAATAACACATTAAACAATACATTCCATATTTTAAACTTAGTACTTAATTACAAATTACCCAACAAAAAACATTAAATTTAACTTATGCCGATGAAAATAAAATAATAACGATACGCTTTCGGTGCGCAAAAAAAGAGTTTGAGAGCGTGCATGCAAAAACGAGTCTTAAAGCGCACGCGAGAGAGAGTAGTGCACTACCTGTAAATATAAGCATTAATAAGTACATGTGAATAAGTACATTTAAATTTAACTGAAAATATACTGAGACTACCGTATATTACAATTTGTGTTCTAATGTATACTTTCTGTACATTTGTACAGTGATTATTTCAAGCATATATATTTTAAATATATTAAAAATAAATTGAAAAACAAAGTTTAAATAAGTGTACTTTGGAAATTAGACCAACCTTTCACTTAAAGTATATTTTCCTATAATATATTTTTGGAAAGTGTACTATGATACAATTATTTAAAAGTATGTTTAAAGTTTAATTCCAAAATTTGGAAAAAGCATGATGTAAGTATACTTTTATATATTAACTGATGGTACAATAAAAATTTTTTTAAAATATATTTGCAATGTATTATTGAAGATTTCAATATATTTGTAATACACCAAAGTGTATTTTTTTTCCACTGGGGAGGAAATTAGTCATGCTCGAGTAAATTAGCGTCTTTTAGTTGCCACAAACTTCAGACAAATTATACACCGGGCTTTGGCTTGTTCAACGTGTAAAGTTGCGAACTTTGGTTTCATCAGCGCGCGCTGCCATGTTGTATCTCATCTTTCCCACGTGTGAGTCACAGAGGGGGCGTCGCAGAACTACAGAAGCTCGCGGTGCCATACCAAAGTGAAACTGTAAAATCGATTTAAATTTTTCAAAATTGACATAAACCATAAATTCTAATTAATCGAAAATAACAATTAAATCGCCCAGCTCTAGTTTCAAATTATCATGCTCCATATGTGCATGCGCCAACAAGAAATGCACGCTTTAACGCAAAACTAACATTTTAATGTAAGTTCCACAAAACATTTTAGTATTATACAGTTTTTAACATTGAAGCAACACATTTGTTGAATAAACTAAGTATTATTTCTGAACATTTCAAACAAAAATATCTTTGTTCAGTTTACTTTTTATACTTTATTTAGATAACATTTCATAACTTGGCTTTTTTACAGTGTGTGATAATGCAGTTTGAACTGCAGACAATCAGAAACTTCTGTAAACAGTAAATGATATATACGATTATGAATACACATTACTGTGGACAATAGATAACATGTGTATACACATTCTCACTGTGTTTCTTTGTTGCCGTGGTTTTAATTTTTTTCAGTTGTTGTGCAGAGTAATGCCTAGAGTCAGATTCAGCAGCCTGCAGAAACAAAGAAAGTACACAGAGATAATAAAATATTAATCATAAATAAAAGATAAATCAGGTAAATAACATATCTAACATATATACTAGATCATTGTGATCATGATATAGAAAACATCATAGTATCTATACGTTTTTCTAGATGTTTTATTGAGCTGGAGTGAGGATTAAATGACATCATAAAGCTTTTGTATTTTTTTTTTCTTTAACTTGTGTGCTTTCATTCTTCCTGTATTTGTCAGGTGTGATTGGTCACTTGAATAATAATAATAATAATAATAATAATAATAATAATAATATAATACAAATATCAATAATTAAAAAGCAAGTAGTTTATAAATAATTAAGTAGATTTTTAAATCTACTTTTTAAGGTGATTGCAAAATCTTTAAATAATTAAGACACTTGTATTAAACCAACAGTCAACTGATTTTCTTAAATATATTTTATATAACTATATTTACTAATTATTTATAAAACACTTAGGTATCCTTAAATATTAAAAGCCAAATGAGCATCTAATAAGAGAATGCATATATAAACTTATTTTGTCTGAATTAAGTCAGACTTAAGCTAAAACCAAAAAGAAATAATGGATCCTGTATAGATGCATAATGTTACTAAACTGAAGAGTTTCAACAGCTGCTTAAAAACTGTAAATTATTAATAGCATTATAAATAGTTTAGAATTAATAGTTAAGAATACGATTTAAATTATTACTTGCATTAAGCATACTCAATACACTTAAATCATTCACATACTCTCACTCACTCATCGTCTGGGGGGCTTGGAGCCTATTCCATGAAACTTAGGTCACAAGCATACAGAGAACAAGCAAACTACATGCACACAGGCTGAGAATCGAACCCGGACTATGGTGGTTCAAGCGACAGTGCTAACCACTAACCCACCATGTCGCCTCTCTTAAAGCATATTTGCTGTAATTTATTTGTTATTTGTCTTCAAATTAAAAAAGTTTTGTGTTTTGTGAGTGGTTAATTTTTTTTTTTTTTTATCATCAGAAAAAATACAAATTTAATGATTTCTGTTACAGAGTAAATCAGTTTAATCATTCTAAAATACTTCTAAAATTTACCTCATTACATTCTGCTGCAGCACCTAGTACAACACATGATAATTATTATTATTATTGTTATTATTATTATTATTATTATTATTATTATTATTATTATTATAGGAGTAATCATTGACCTGTGTGAGCTTTTCTGTGCTTCAGTATGATGATGATGATCAGGACACTAAGAAGAATCACACTTACTGCAGCAAACCCCAGAGTCAGCATGAAGAACACAGCAGGAGAGTCTGAACCTTGAAGAGAACCATTAAAGAAAAAATTTAGATGAATAAACCTGCATTATATTTTTATTTAAACATGTACAGAAATCTATACTAGAAAAAGAAACAACCGACCTGTTGCTTTGTCCTTGGAAAACGTAATATTTACATCTGAACAAAGAAAGACTTTCAACATTTATAACCTCAGTCATCTTAATCAACTTTTACAAAAACTATTGACTCTGTATAAATTTACCTTTCACATGTAACGAGGTCGAGTTACTAAAGTTAACTTGGTTCAGTTCTACATAGCTGCAGTAATAGAGTCCTGTATCAGAGACATTTACTGCAGTGATGGTGAGAGACGTGTTCTTGTCATGAACAGACATCACTGTTCTCTCACTCTCAGTAAAGAAGTAACATGCTGCTAATGAATATGGTATCATAAATTTTTTACACCCAATAGGAAGTGGAACTGAATCACTCATGTGTTTAAACCAGAAGACGTGTCCTGTATTAGTCAGGTCATGTTGGCACCAAATAGTGACTTTATCTCCAACTTCTGCCTTTAAAGTTAAAGAGCACAGAGTCCCTGAGAGCAAACCTGCAATGCACACACATGCACCTAATTTATAACACAGCACATATTTTATTTTTATACAAGAAATATTATAATAAATTAAGCAATATTAATAAATGCATTTTTTTTTTCCTTCAAAATGGCATATTCTCAGTTACGTTACATCTTAGACAAATTATTTTTCTTTCTATTTTTGGAACTTGCACATTTCTGAATCATCAATTTGTTAATTATACATTCATGTAATAAATAATGTACATAAACTTAAAAGGAATTTATTTAAGTCCATCATTAATATGATTAAGACTTACCCATGACACAGAGAAACACAGGCAGAGCTTTAACCTGGACCATTGTGTATCAGCCGAGAGGCAAAGAGGAAACGGTCTGATGGGTAAAACTAACACTGGTGTATCTGTGTGTGAGGGGTGTGGAGAGATATGCAGCCTATAACACCTAGGGAAAAACAGAAGAAACAAAACCTAACCTACATGTTTTTTCTTCCACCATTCCTGTAAAAGATTATCTGACATATACATTGTATCATTCAGATACAATGTCAAGTTTACTACAAACATGAAAATGTATAAGATGTAGAGTTTGGTGTGAAAACGTTAAAATACATTTAGATATTAGATGTTTAATATATACGTTTGAGAAACTACACAAGTTCATTTATGTTAATTTATATGTATTTATATTTATAGCTTTTGTAAGTACCCTGGATGCCATGCATTCTGTACTCTAGATTTTATGTTAGTTGTACTGTAAGTGTAGAGCAGACTGTGTTGCTGCCTCACAGCTCCAGAGCCTTCTGTGTTACATCCAGGATAAAGGAAAAGAATGCAGAGTGACGTCAATTTAATTATGCAAACAAATTATATTAATCTATAAACATTTTATAATCCACAATATAGAGAATCTAAATGTGTTGGATATATTTAAAACTATTTGAAAAAAAAAAAAAGATTATATATATATTTTTAAATATCAGTGGTGTGAACTGGTCTCTAAAAAATAGTTATAAACTATAAACAACAGGTATTAGAAACAAAATCTTTTTTTTTTCCTCTTCTTCTTTTTGCAAAACCAATAGTGAAAATAGTGTGTATGGTAGCAAAGCAGCCAATAGGTAAAACCAGATGAACCACAGATGAGTGTGTCAGTTCTCACAGTTCAGATGTAGCATCATGTGTGCAAACGTATGTGTGAGGTCTGTGGTCAGAAAACAGTCAAACGATAAACATAAACATGGCTGCAGTGTTCAAGCTAAAACCTGTGGTTTAAGAGATGGCCTCTAATAACTACAAGACAGTTGAGATGATACAAAAATGTAGCTGGCTATAAAATAATTTTATTATTAGCCTCAAATATTTGGAACATAAGCATTCAGTACAAAATATCCTATAATGACAAGGTAAAACCTTTTATTTTTTTTTTAGTTTTTTTTTTTTTTTTTTAGATTTTGTTCCTTTGATTCAGTCCTCACTGTAAAAACTGAGATTGGGGTGAAGTAATATTTAATAGAAAATACGATTAACATTTACACAAATAAAAAGAGTGCAGGTAGTTTGAAACAACATTAAGCTTAATTCAGCAAATTTGAATAAACATTTAATTTATCTTACTCAATTTACTTGAAAATTCTTAGATAAAATATATTGAGTAGAAATTAAGTGAGGAAAATTAAAGTCACAAAAAAGGATGGATTTAATTCAAAAGACTCTGATTTTAATTAACTTCCACTTCCGCCTGCATCACATGGACATGGCCCATAGGAGCTTGTTGGATTGTCTACATTTCAAATAAAGGCCTCAAGGTAAGATGATTTGCCCTTATTTTTAATGAATACATTTCTAGTAGCAATGTTGGTGTAATGAAATTTGACAGATTAACATTAGTTAAAGCCATTGCACATGAGCTGCCAAAATTAAAAGCTACTATAGTTAACAAGTGCTGAAAGTATCTTTAAGTAACTGAAGTTGTAGTGCCTTTACACTCAAAAAAAATAACTAGTTGGTATAACTTAATATAATTATGACATTTCCACGCATTTAAATGATGTTAGTTGAACTTAATCCATGTAAATGGAACCCAATGGGAACATTCATCTTGAGCCAATGAAGTCAAATCATTTTAATTTGATCTATCTTGTAGCTTTAGCTTGTAAGTAATTTTATCTTGTTGAGCCAATTAATTTTAAGCACTTAATTTAGACAACTACAAATGTTCATCTATTCTAAAATTAATACTGGTATGTTTGACCAAAGGAAAAAAAGGTTGCTTCATTGAGTTTATTCAATAACATTGTTACTTTTACATAGTTATCTTAACTTACAATAAGTTAAAAATGTAATACTATTAAGGTAATAATACAAGTCTAAAGTAAAATAAAAGCAAATGAAAGAATGTACAAAAAATGAACAGCCTTCTTTAACAGTATAAAGTACATTTTCTCGAAACTAAAAAAGCAGCTAACACTTGTTATTTAAAGGAAGACTAACATTTGAAAGTAAAGTAATATTTTTACAATGTTTTATTTATTTTCAAAATAAAACTTATCTTTAATTATTACAATAAGTTACAAAAATAATATTACAAGTAAAAAGTTAAATAAAAGCATTCTGTATTTAAATTAAATTATTTACAAAAATATACATGGGGAAAATATAGTCTTCTTTAGTGAATTATACCTTCTAAAAAACTAAAATTAACAACATTGCAGCTATTTAAATGAAGATTTAAAGACATCACCTGGTCAGAACAAAATGTGCTGCAACAACCAGTGCAACATTATGGAAAAAACATAGGTCCTGCCTCTTAGCCCTTATCGCACATTACAGTGCCTATGAAAGGAGTTTATTTTTTAAGACCTGGACTTGACAGCTTGTTAGCATCAAGTTCCATAAAAATCTTTTGAAAAAATTAAAAAAGTATCTCTCAGATCCTGGGGATAAGCCAAGTTTAAACCATAAATTAGACCAACCATAATAGAACATGCATTAGCTACATTGTACAAGTTGAAGTACTTGGATGCCTTCGATGATGACACCAACATCTTTATATGGGTCTGCAACATCTGCCCCATCATGTTTGATCGCTTAGATTCCGAGAGTAGTGTTTCTCCATCCTAAAAATGGCAAGTACAAAACAAAACAGTTACCAACAGATCAAGGGTAAAAATAGGAACTGGTTTTAGAGAAAAATACTACAATTTTCTTTAAAAAAAAAATGTAAATAGCTTACCATGTACTCCTTCACTAGGTTTGAAGGATCTTCATTTAGGTAGACCACTACGGCTTTCAGGATGAATTCACACTTTATTTCAATAGTGATGCTCTAATCAAAATGAAATTATAATTAGCACTTTTTACTGCACATCTTACATTTATGTAGTATTACACATATTCTCCCACTGACCTTGTGTTTTTAAAACTCCCCTACATAAAACGTACATTTGGGCCAATTTGTCCAGCTATTTCTGTTGTTAAAATGACGGTCAATGGCGAGTTCTTTTTCTGAAGCGTCAAAAGATAAAAAATCATCATGATAATTGGAGCTTTAGAACAGAAACTCACCTTTAACTTTTATTTTTGTGTACAAAGAGTTGAAAATAACAAAATATTCATCATTTCCTTTACCAGCACTCACAGTTAACATACACATTTACTATAAATAGACAAACCTGAATTACATCTAAAGTACTTCAAATCATAGTTTAGACTTATAAAAACCTCCAAGTAATTAATCAGCTGACATGGCATTAAAGACATCTCTCTCGCTCAGTAAAGACTGCAGGCCATCTGTTCTTGAATTCAGCAATGAAAGGTGAATCTTCACATAAAAGTACTGTACAGGTTATGTTTCAAAACTCTGTAAGGGAGAAAAAGAATGCAAGTCACCAACGAATAATAAGAAAATATGAAAAACTGCAAACTACTAAACTAAAAAGTTAAAATGTGTTAGATGACCAAACAAACAAGCTTACATTAAATAGCTACTGTAGATGTCATCCTAAATAAATGTCAAATATGCTTATTGCCATGTGTTTTTAGGGTTGAATAATAAAATTAGATATTAAATAACTATATTCAAACACCACCTTTTAAGATTAATTATTTAAGTTATTAAAACTGGCATTAGAACATGAACAGAAAACTGTTGTATTTGCACACAGCAATCGGTTAAAATGAAGAAACAAGTCCTTAATAGCAATTTAATGTCATATTCAACTTTAATTTGGGTGATGTAATATACAACAAAGTTCAACAAGTATAAAATATCACACAAATGCAAAAAAAAAAGTATCTACAGTAACTATACTGTTAAAGTAGACATGAGGAAACTTCATGACAATACTATACACAACACGGTATTACAAGAGAGTAATGATTCAAATGTTCACAGCCTCAATATAAAATGCATAAAAATGTTAAAATCTCACCTGTCTGTCCAAACATGTTCTCATTTCTCTGTTTTTGATTCTCAAAAAATGGCGCCGATCTAAATGAGCTGAAGAGCGACTGTTGTGGTTTGTTCCTTTCTGCGGTGTTTTCCAACTGCGCATGTGCAGATTTTACTCCACCTGTTGACCATAATCACTTTCTTTGGACCAACAGATGCCATATTTCATTTTTCTTTTTTTGAGTGTACAGAAGCAGGCCAACGTTAGATACCATATATATTATCACATATAAAAATATGTACTGGTGAAAAAAAAACAAATACCTGAGAAAAAATGGCGTTGACCTCCCTCTGTCAAAACGGACAAAACTGCAAGGGGGTAACACACGTAGACAAAGTCAATTAACTTTGCGCATGTGCAGTTTGATGCTTAGCGTTTCATGAACGCTGGCGTCTCGCTACTGCCCCCTGCTGTATGTATGAAATGTTGACTTAACATGAATAGTTTGTGATTAGACAACATATTAGGAATGTAAGACATTGTAAGGTATGTTGAGACATAATTACGTAAACCTTAATCGAAAAAAAAACATTTTAAGTCAACAAATCCAATTATTAAGAGTATACTGAAATAATTATATTATGTAAAGTGCACAACCTGCCTTCAGTGTACCTTTAAAAGCCACTTAGCTTGCCAGTGTTAGTTATTTTAGTTTTACGCGTGCTCCAAACCTTTGTGTTTGTGTATCCTTATAGAAACAGATCCACAGTCTTGTATTGTGAAGATTTATTATTTATTTTCAAATGAAGCTTGGTCCAGTACCGATTTTTTCCTTCTTTGCAGCCTTTTCCACTATGGGCATTCTCCTTTCTTTCTTTTCAGTTGCAGAACTTTGAAAATCACCAAAAAATGGATCTGTGATGATCCTTGCTTGCCTGTCCACAAATGTGACCAGGTCGACAAATCTGACTCTCATGTGATTTCTTTCTTGAATCTCAAAAGAATGTGCTCTCCATTTTTCCCTCATTTTGTAAGGCAAGTTTGAGATGATTGCTCTCATGTTGGTTGGGTTATCTACAGTAACTCATCCAAATAATCCACATCATCCAATGCATTACGACAACTTAGAAGAAACAGTGAAAAACTGTTGAGTGTCACTGCATCCTCTGGCTTTATCTGTGGCCACTTAAGCAATTTTTCCATCAATGCTGCTGCAATTTTTAATGCATTGCCATAACGATCCTCCAACAAGCGCATGGCTGCTTGGTAGCCATGATCTGCGGGCATGTGCTGACAGCTTTTCAAAAGATCCTGTGACTCACCTCTTGTATAGTGTTCCAAAAAATACAGCTTATCCACACTGCTGTTAGTTCTTGATGTTCAAAGGCCTTAAGGAATGATCTAAAGTCCAATGGATCACCATGGAAAATAGGCACCACACGGTGTGGCAGCTGAGCTAACTGCTGGTGCCTTACCAGCATTTCTGTAATATCCGTCTGCTGCTTCATGACTATGCAGATATCATTTGTGGTGTTACTTCGCGACTGCAGAAATCCACCAGCTGCTGTACTTGAATCCATTGATCTTTCAACCTTTGGTCTTACCGATACAGCTTGCAGCTTCTCTGCCCCTGCTGTAGGCCTGGGGAAAAGCTTACATTCCATCTTTTCCTGTACTGGCTCTTCTTGTGAAAGAGAATATGTCATGTTAGCAGCCTCTGCATCTTTGTCCTGATTGTCATATTCTTCAAACACCTTTATCTTAGCATTGGTAACTGCTAAAGCTGTTTTTATTTCCAGCTCCTCCTTCTCTGCTTGTAGATGAGCCTCCTTTACAGCTAAAGCTGTTTTCTGTTTAAATGCAGCTGCCATGGCTTCCAACTCTGCACGTTTGGCTTCCGCTTTTAAACGTACTGAAGATGCAGAAGATGCACTAGACCTTTTGCTGCTTGATCTTCTAATGGATCGTGTTACTGAAGATATACTGTCCATGGGAGTTACTTCCTCATCACATGCATGCCTGCTTTCCTTTTTAAGCTCAGCCTGCTTAATCCACACATCAGTTGCTTGCATAAAGTAATGACACTTATCCATTTTTGGAATGAACCAATATTCTTGATCATCACTCTTTACATCTTCATGAAGATAGAGTAAAACGGTATCATTTTCCTTGAAATCATCTAAAAATGTCTTGAATATTTTCATCTTTGACTTTACTTCCTGCACATCACAGTCTCTTTTCATTAGCTGCTCTACTTCGTTTGATTTAGCAGTTAATTGCCTTAATTTACCTCTCCTTTGGTTAATATGACGATTCAGTTGCTCTTCTACAGACCTTTCTGTGTACTTGACTGTCCTCTTCTGGTCATCAACCATAACTGCATCACCACCGACGTTTTTCCTCTGACATGGTTTATAGATCCACAAATATAATTTCACAAACTTGTATCCCAGGGGTGACTCGTGCGTGAAGCAATCGCTAGATCCAATGACAAGAAATATTCCAATTCAACTGCCTCTGTTCGCAGCTTCATACAATCCCATGCGCAACGTCAAACAAGCCCAGGAATTAGCCCAGCCCATCGACACGTGCATCCATTTCAATCGTCCATATTTTCGAAGTTTTTGACTTAAATGTAGTGCCTTTACCTTTAAAAGCTACTTAGCTTGCCAGTGTTAGTTATTTTAGTTTTACGCGTGCTCCAAACCTTTGAAACACAGTCCTTATAGAAACACAGTCTTGTATTGTGAAGATTTATTATTTATTTTCAAATGAAGCTTGGTCCAGGGGGGTATTCCAAAAAGCTGGGTTAACTTACCATTTGGTAAAACTTAACCTCAGGGTTGATTTACTCCAAACCCGCATACCATGAGTATGTCGGTTCCAAAACCCCTGAGAAGAGTAAGTTTAATCAACCTCCTACTGGTTACCCAGAGTTAATGCGCGTGCACGGTGCTACATAAAGACATTTTCCATGGATCGCCGATTTCACGAGTCAAAATGGAAATCAAAGTGAAAAAAAGCGAGTGGCATACTTCACAGAGGCGGAGTTGGAGGTTTAAATGCACCATATGAAGAATTTAAGCCAATAATAATGAAAAAAGCAACACGGCTGCATCGGCTAAAAAAAGAGAGTTGGTTTGGAAAAAAATAACGAACAGAGTAAATGTGTGAGAGTATTAAATAGCACATTTGACATCGGCTTCCCTTTTATTATACACTGTAAACCCTAATGCTCAAAGTAATTAAACACATTGAGTACTGTTAACGTAAATAATCGCAATTAGGTAAAATTAATAGACCTTTTTGAGTATTCAGAACCTTTTGAAATTTTAAGTAATTGTAAGTACGTAAGTAACACTAACCGTCACCTTAAAATTCCACGAACTTGAACTCTATAGAGCACTGGTGGCTCAGTGGTAAGTGTTTCGCCTGCCATGCGAAAGACCCGAGTTCGATTCCCAACAACTGCAACAATAATTTTTTTTATTTTTATTATAGTTTACTTAAAATTGGAAACATCATTACTTAAAAAAAATTGATGTAACTGATTACCTCAAGTTTTTTTTAGTTTTGACAACTTAATCGGGTTTACGGTGTGTGTAAAAAGTGTTTAAGTGCCAGACATACTGTGTGAACGGCTCCACACACAATTGCCTTTCCCACATGCTCTGCATCACCCACATTGTACAAAAAATGCCATGACGCAAAAACAACCCGAAGTGCTATGTACACTGTAATAACTTACATCAATTTTTTAAGTGATGATGTTTCCAATTTTAAGTAAACAGAACTAGAAATTTTGAGTTTGTTGCAAATCAAATAAATAGTTGCTGCTGACGGTTACTGTTACTTACGTACTCACGATTACTTAAATAATTGCAATTAGGTCAAATTAATAGACCTTTTTGAGTATTTAGAACTTTTTGATATTTTAATTTAACAGTACTCAGTGTGTTTAATTACTTTGAGCATTAGCAATATGTGGTTTCAAGAGATGTGTTAAGTAAATTAACGATTTCCTTGAAAACCGATAACACTCTTTCAAATAATCATTAGGAAATTAAAAGACATCAATACGCGGTCTTATAACTCTCTCCCGGCGAAAAAAACTCATAATTTGTGCCTCCACGTCCACAGGATCTTCATTAAAAGCGCACGTCATGCTCAATAAACCTCTGAAACAAACTTACCCTGGAACATAAGCTGCTACCGAGCAGGTCATCTTCAGAGAGCAAGTTGCTATGGTTACAAACATACCCAGAGATTTACCTCCGTTTTTGGAACCGAAAGTTGAGGTTACCCACTAACTTACTCTTAAACTTACCCGGGTATGTCACATAACCTGCTTTCTGGAACACCCCCCAGTACCGATTGGCATTTAAAACAAAAATTAAATCCATTCTGCTTCAATAATTACAGATTTCACGTTCCTGTTCCACGGGCTATGGTCAAAAACCTATCTCGAGCCACACTTGGCAAGCACTTCTTCCAACCACACCAAACAAACAAAAAACTCTCTCTTGCGCATGCCCAATAATTCTAATACAGCGCCACCTGCTGTCATAATAAACACTGCACATTGTCAATATTTAAAAATAAAAGAACATGCTAAACAATTTGGCTTGCACTATACAAACTAACAATATATACTGCAATAATATCTAAATTTACACATCAATAACCAAACAATGTATCCACAGTATTCAGTACAGAAGTCATGTTAACGCTAAAGTTATGTTAACTTATTGGTGCTGAATTTGAGGGGGAAAAAGTAATTGCACTCTGTTTGTGTGTTGTAACAGAGGATTGTGACGGACATCTTGATTTGGTTCAGGCCATGGTTAGGACTGAGGAAGACTGTCTAACTATATAAATCTGTTAAGAACTTATACCCTTCTAATTTAACATTATAAAGCGTGACACTAATGTCCCCTTCTATATTTGACCAGTTCTGTAGTGGCAGCCTGGTGTCTCTTTCCCCTCGGCAAAGTATGATTAGCAAAACTGCCACACGAGAGACTACAAAATGCACAATGCAGGTCAAATAAACGTTTTTGATATTTTATTTAATGGCTAAATTTTAACAACGTTAATAATAAAAAAAATAATAAAAACTTTTCCTATTTCCATTTCGACGCGCTCAAGCTTTTCTTTTTCAACCAATAATTAGCATGTGTTCGTATGAAAGTGTGAATCCTCTCTCTCTCTCTCATTGGACGAGAATCTCTCCAGCACGTCAGCTCTTCTTAACCCGGACACCTGTTAGCAGCTAACCGAGTCAAAGATGTTGTTAGCTTAAAGTCCGACAAAATGCTGAGCGACACGGCAGCTTCAATTTCGCCGGCGGTTTGTCAGGTGGGAAGAAAGAGCAGAGATGATGTGGTGTTTGTATAACGTTAGGGTAAATGTTCTCGTGTTTTAGTCACTGCTTCGCCTTTGACCCCAGTGATAATCACCTCAGAGCGGCTCTCTCACTCTGTGTGTCCGGGTGTCGTGAGGTAACGTTAGTTACAGGTAATATTAGCCACCGCAGACTCTCGGTAGTGATTAGCATAGGCGCTATTCCTGTGGTGTGTGTTGGATGCCACAAGTGGGTACTTATCTGACTGACATTTGCTAACATGACAAGCTTTCTAAAATATCTACATGACATACAGAACCAGTCAAATGTTTGTACACATTTAACCGAATGTGAAAGTGTGTCATAACTTTTGACTGGTACTGTATCTGAATCGAACATGTTTTAAATATCTTTTATCATAAAGTCTTTAACACCTGACTGAGTTAATTCTGATAAGTTCCCTGTTACGTGTTTTATACTATTAGTGACTGTAATTTGAATATATGAACAAAAACATATTTTTTGCACACTTTTACAGGTGCATGGAGTCTCTGACTGACTGAAATGTATCAACAGGCATTTATATACACCATACACACAATGTGTCAGGAATTTTGTCATCAAACTGGACTGTATGATGTTATTGACAGTTAGGACCAGAAGTTTTTGTACAGTGACATAATTTTGGCTCTGGACACCACAACAATGGATTTGGAATGAAAAATTGTGATTAACGTGTAATAGCTTTAAACGTAATAGCTTTAATTGTAGGGCTTGGCCTTCCTATTTTTGAGGTTGGCATCCTGTGACAAAACCACTGTATTCACTTTGTTCTGAGTCACTGACACAGATCCCCCTACATCCGAGAAGGTGTTGTTGTTCTTGACAACTGTTCTAAAGGGGATTTTCTTCAGAAGAGGAGAATTCTTATGTAATCCGTCAAAGTTGTTTTCCATGGTCTTCCAGAATGTTGACGTCCCTGAGCTCACCAGTCCCTTTTGTCTTTTTAAGAATGCACCAAATAGTGAATTTGCCCACCCCTAATGTTTTTATTATATCTCTCATGGATTCAGTCTAGTTTTTTAGCCTAATGATGCTTGTTCCCCTACAGTAACAGGTCTTTAGACTTCACATTGCCAGTTGACAGCAACCGGATCCAAATACAACACTTAAACGCTAGACCTTTTATCTGCTGACTTGTTAATGAACTCAAGAGGAAATACAAACTGTTCCAATATTTTTGGGCCACCAAAAACATTTCAACATTGGGTGTCAGAGATGATTTAGTTGCACTGTATAATACATGATATCATAGAGGTGGTTTCAATGATATGACTGATTGGTGTAGACAATTCTTCACATTCCTGACTTTCTTAACAGTACCTTCTTGGTATCTGCATCCTCTGACTCCTTCATCACTTCCTTTGCTGTCGAGTTCAATTGAACCTTTTGGACCAGTGTGTTGCTAGGCCTACTTAACTGGATCTCTGGTTAGTTTTACCTCTTGGCTTGGTGTGCTTGGGCAGATCTGAACACATAAACTGCAGTCGGATGGATGTGGTCTCGGTACAGTGGTCCCACATCAACTCTGGAGCACTTAATTGGTCAGGATTCAACTTCAGTCTAAACCAACTACAAAGCAGTACTTCACAAATTTAATCTGTAGCTAGTTGCACTTTTCATGTTTCCATGCTTAATAAACGCTGCTTTGGATAAAGTTCAGCATGTCATTGTACATTCTCAGTATTTGATCACTTGTTCTGCTCAGTCAACTGAAACATGGAACTATAAAGCAATATTATATTTTGCAATATGTTCGTTAAGTCTATTCAGCTCTGAGTTGGTCTGCTTTATTTACTCAGATAATTAGCACTGTTAAGCAAATGCCAATTGTACACTTTCTCCACCTTGCACAGCAAAATTTTATTTTTAAGAAATATTTACCAGTGGATCTTCTATAGATTTTGTCACAGGGCCCCTCTGGTTAACTCTTTATGCCACTGGTAATAGCTTGTGACAAAGTATACCAATTTCTGGTGTTTTCTGGACTGCTTAGATACAGTCAATTTGCTGTGCGTATCACTTGCAAACAAGTAAAACTTGTTTCTAAGCTACTTTTTTCAAATTATATTTGATGTGAGTGGGATATCTCATTTGACCTGCTAAAACATTTACATATCAATTCTAGCATGTGACAATGGCCAAGATGTAACACAGAACATTCATTGCTGTTGAAGAGGTCATTGTCCTGTTGCAAGACCCATGCCCTGCGACTGATGTGCCTTGGCAAAAGGTTCAATTTTTGTCTCTTCTGTCCATAGGACATTCTCCCAGAAGCGTTGTGGCTTATCAACATGTAGTTTGGCATATTCCAGTCTGGCTTTTTTATGATTTGTTTTCAACAATGGTGTCCTCCTTGGTCGTCTCCCATGTAGTCCACTTTGGCTCAAACAACGACGGATGGTGCGATCTGACACTGATGTTCCTTGAGCATGAATTTCACCTTGGATCTCTTTAGAAGTCTTTCTGGGCTCTTTTGTTACCATTGGGATTATCCGTCTCTTTGATTTGTCATGAATTTTCCTCGTGCGGCCACGTCCAGGGAGGTTGGCTACAGTCCCATGGATCTTAAATTTCTGAATAATATGTGCAACTGTAGTCACAGGAACATCTAGCTGCTTGGACATGGTCTTATAGCCTTTACCTTTAACATGCTTGTCTATAATTTTCTTTAGAATCTCCTGAGACAACTCTTTCCTTCGCTTCCTCTGGTCCATGTTGAGTGTGGTACATACCATGTCACCAAACAACACAGTGAGTACCTGGAGCCCTATATATAGGCCCACTGACTGATTACAAGATTGTAGACACCTGTGATGCTAATTAGTGGACACACCTTGAATTAACATGTCCCTTTGGTCACATTATTTTCAGTATTTTCTAGGGGTACTATCATTTTTGTCCAGGCCTGTTCCATGAGTTTATTTTTTTAAATACTTCTGTTGAAGCATGGTTGAAAAGCAATGTCTGACTTTCATTGGTTAACAATTCATAATAATTTAATTGGTTAATTTTCATTGGTTGGTTAATTTTCAAATTCATAGAGTTTTTTTAAATTATTACTTTTGTCAGATTAGAGTTATTTATGTGACCATTGTGAGTTTTTCTTTCATTGACTGAAGGGTACCAACAATTTTGTCAATCAGACAGGTATGATCTAAACCATTTTAAAGCCGTTCCCTGAATACCCATGTGATTTTGTAAGCAATCTATGATAATATTATGATCTATAGTGTCGAATGACCAGTCTGTTAGCCTCTGCACTTCCTCTCTGTATGCTGACTCATCGTTTTTGCTTATGAGACCCACCACAGTTATAATTTGTGTCTGAGGCCAGATCTATCAGAGTGCCAATCTTTTGTCCTGCATTAGTGGTTACTTCCATCAATATCATGATAACAGGGAGTTCTTTTAATCTTTTAATTTTTGTTGGTGAATGCTCTCTTAAACTTTTCTGCTAGTTCTGGTGAGAGTTCAGCCAAAAGCTCCTCCTGCTCGTCTGTAAATCTGCTTCCTTTCCTGGGGTCTTTGGTGGTGGCTTTTCCCCCACCCATATCCTTGAGTTCCCCTTTTGGACAAAGAAGGTAATGGTGGTCTGATGAGGCTCCCCTTTTACAATCTTTGTTTCTGCAAAGGTAGTTGTCGTTGCACCTGTCACCATCCTTGTGACATCCCAAGCACCTTTTACATGCATTTTACATGCATTCCTTGTTCCTTATGGACTTCTTCTCTGTTAGTTTTAGTTCTTTGAACTTTTTGCAGAAGAAGATTTTGTCTCTATGCTTCTCTTCTCCACACACGATGCGTCCACTTTCTGTAGAAACTTTCTTCGTCGTTCTGGTGAAGTTATACCTCTAAGACTTCTTTTCTGGCCTTTCTGCCTTTTCTGAGATTTTGAGCTGCTCAAGCCTTTCAAGAATTTCTTCTTCTTTCTTTAGGAACTCTAGTAGTGTATCAAAGTGTTTCTCTGGTGTGATGCCATTTGCAGGATCCGTCATGTAGACTAACCATTGTCTTTTTACAAACTCCGGTAACTTGCTCTCAGTGGACTTTATCACAAGTGGGTTCTTGATTGCACTAATATTTCCGAGGTCCATGAGATCTACCAGAGCTTTTTCTACTGTTTGGATTAACTCTGTAGCCCTCTGATTGTCTCTCACAGCAGGAATCATTTCTAGCTCCTCGACAATTTCCATGGCGATTGTGGTTCTGTTTCCATAGCGGTTTTCCAACACTCTGAAGATGTCAGCAGCTGTGTTGTAAGAGGATAGCCTGAGCTCTTTAGCGATCCTTTCATTGATGCTGTCCACCAGTTGAATCTTATTAACCTCAGCCGACCCTGTGGGTTCCCCTTGTCTCTGGAGGTTTTCCCAGTCCCTCTTCCAGCGGTAGAAGTCCCTCTTATTACCACTGAACATAGGCAAGCTTGTAGGTTTGATTTTTACTACTGGCATAATCTGAGCTGCAGATGCTATCACATCAATCTTATTTTTCACATCAGTTTCTGATGCTTGTGCATTCTTTGTAATCTTTTGAGTACAGGCAAATTCTATTTTTCTTGCTTCACACTTACTGCTAAACTCTTTCAGCTTCCATACACTAGCCTCCAACTCTGCTCTTTCAGTTATTGAGGTCCACCGTTCCCAGTTTACCAGAGCCTTGGTTGCCTCTTTCACCAGTCTCAAGAGTTCCAACTGCATACTATAGCCGATGGTATTGACAGGCATGGTGATGGCACATTCACAAGCTGTCTCTGCCACGGAAATAGTAGCTGCCATCTCGCCTTGACCATATCTTTTCCAGAGGTTCGTTTGCACTAGCTCGTCAATTTCCTCGAGGCTTGCATTGCATTCTTCCTCTGTTTAAAATCAGCTTCTTGCTGTGTTGAAAATGAAACCTCTGCACCGCCTTCTCGGTGAGCCTTAATCTCTGCCAGTAACACAGCTTTGTAATCATCATTGGCTTCAAAACCTTTCCTTGCTCCAGTGGAGAGCTTTTTGAATTCCTTTTTAAGTTCTGATTCCGGCAAATTACATGCTTCTCTGTTGAGAAAGTTAGCTTGCTTGGTGATGCTACTTTTTGCAGAAGTCCTCTCCCTTTTCAGTTGGTCAACTGTTTTTCCAAAGGTTTCTGCTGCCATTTTGCTTGGATATTGTCCTCTTAACCTGTGTCAGTAGGGCTTTGTCTCTGGACTTTACTGATCTGATGATCTCTGTCCACCCCGCTACACCTGGTTATCGACTGTTTCCTTAACTTGTGTCAGCATATATACTTAACTTAACTTGTGTCATAGCATATATATATATAGATGTGTGTGTGTGTGTGTGTGTGTGTGTGTGTGTGTGTATGTATATATATATATATATAAACAGTATGGACATAGTTGGATGTGACTCTTTGACAATTGGCCCAATAGACAAGCATTAGCTTAAGCCTTCTAATCCCAATGGCGTTACTCCCACATTTTTAATTATTATTAAAAATAATAATGTTTAATACATGCAGCCTACTGAATAATTTGATACAAATGTGAATTAAACATTTCCTGATTTGATTTAGTATTTAATGTTTATTTTATTTATGGTCAAATGTTTGCTGCACATTAAGGTCAGTATTTCTGGAACAGTTCTCACAAGAACAGTATTGTCCCGTGTATTTGCAAAACCCATCAAGCACCATGATGAAACTGCAGAGGAGAAGTTCATTTAGATTTACCAGCCTCAGAAATCATCAATTAAGAAACAGCACCTCAGATTAGAGCCGTTATGAAGCTTTACAGAGCAGAAGTAGCAGACACAACTCAATATCAACTGTTCAGAGTAGAGTATTGTGTATTTTGAACGCCTTCAGTCTTGCTGTACAGTGTAGAAAGAAATAAAAATCAGTTACGACCATGGAATTAGACGGGGTATACAGAATTTGACTAGTTATTTTTCTACATTCATGAAAAGACAGCTGGATAAATTCTATGAGACGAAAAGATATATTATTTACACACAGTATCAGTATTGTTTAATACAAATGACTGTTTTCATATTTAAATCCTCTACAAAACCTGACAAAGTTCAGAATAAAAATTGTGAAGTATTTTAATTAAATTATTACACTTATATACTGTACTATAACTGTGATATAAATCTTTCAACTACAGACAATCAGAAACTTCTGTAAACAGTAAATGATATATAAGATTATGAACACACATTATTTTGGGCAAGTGGAGAATAGATAACATGTGTATACACATTCGCACTGTGTCTCTTTGTTGCCGTGGTTTTCATTTTAGAAAATTGTTGTGCAGCGTAATGCACTGAGTCAGATTCAGCAGCCTGCAGGAAAAAAGAAGGTACACAGAGGTAATAAAATATGAATCATGAATAAAAGATAAATCAGGGGTCCGTTCTTTGTATGTCGCTTGAAACATCCGAGATGAATTGACAGATCTAAGATGAGATGATCGTGCTAATTACGATGTGGCTAATTCGGTTCTTCGACACACCTGTTGTTGATGATTAATATCGCTGGATTGAGTTGTCTAGGATTATTGCGCGTTCGCGTGTTTGTTTAAAAGGCGATATGCATCGACAGTAGAAACACTGATCACAACCCCTGCGATTGGGTGACGAAATGCCAAAAGAGCAGCTCAATTTTTTTTCTCAAGCGGAGCAAAAGCTTTTATTAGAGGGTTATGGAGAATTTCAAAATTTAATAAAGATAATTTAAAATAAAAGTAATTATTAAATACGTGAGTGCTGCCCGTGTTACATGTTGTGTGTGTGTGTGTGTGTGTGTGTGTGTGTGTGTATATATTCAAATCCTATTTGTATTAATTTAAAGTTAGCTGAACAAATTTGATATTTTAAGTAATCATAAGTACTTAAGTAACAGTAACTGTCACCTCAAAGTTCCAGCAATTTAAATCTAAAGCACACTGGTGGCTCAGTGGTTGGTGTCTCGCCTGCCACACGAAAGACCCGGGTTCGATTCCCGCGCTGGTTTGAATTGACTTTATTTGCAACAAAGTCAAATATTGATAGTTCTGTTTACTTAAAATAACTTTAAAAAATTATGTAACTGATTACCTCAAATATTTTGAGTTTTGCCAACTTAATCGGGTTTACAGTGTAAAAGTGAAGTAGAAGAAGAAGTCTAGTAAGAAGTATATTGTCGTGCTGTGCTAAAGGATCCTGTCTATCACACAATACACGAGGAATTAGAAAAACTCTGCGTATAATCCTCACACCTTCAGTAACCGGTCGCTCTCATAAACGGACAAGACATGACTGCGACAGATAAGTGAGAAAATTACCTCCACTTATATAGACGCAATCGGGGGATAATACATTCTGGGGATTGTTACATATTATTAGACACACACATGGGGATTAACACACGAATGATGACCACAGACACACACATGTACACATATAGTGTATTTATGTTTAAATACATCCATCCATATATTCATGCATGATACTTTTCTTTTCCCCGCGGAGGCAGTCGGTCCGTGTCAGTCAGTCATGCTCTTTAACCAATCAGATGTGATCTCGCCATTTCAACCAATCATAACCCGCCAGGAGCGCAGACTAAATCCTGTTCACATGAAATAAACCTGCTCCCCGAGCAGCTTTAAGCTTACGGACATGTTGCTATGACAGCAAGTGAGAGATTCACTTCGAAGAACGAAACAATCCAAGATCGGGACAAATCCACATCAATCAGATCCAATCAGATCCAGCTAACTGAGTTAGCGATGTACGAAGAACGGACCCCTGGTAAATAACATATCCAACATATATACTAAAATAATATAATATTTTCCAGAAGTTTTATTGAGCTGGAGTGAGGATTAAATTACATCATAAAGCTTTAGTTTATCTGAGAATCCTTTTTTTTTTTTTTTTTTACTTTCTGTGCTTTCATTCTTCCTGTATTTATCAGGCCTGTTTGTTTACTTGAATGAAAACATTTAATACAAACCTCAATAATTAAAAAGCAAGCAGTTTATAAATGACATTAATGTAATAAGACCTGAACATTGTGAGTCTTGAACAGTATTGAACATATTGAACAGTTTGACAACTTCTTTTGAGGTGGGATACACCCTGGACAGGGTGCCAATACATCGCAGGGCACACACACACACACACACTCATTCACACACTACAGGCAATTTGGAAACACCAATTACCCTAATCTGCATGTGGGGGTACCTGGAGGATACCCGCCAAGCACGAGGAGAACATGCAAACATAGACGGGAATTGAACCCGAACCCTGGAGTTGCAAACCACTAAGCCGCCATGCCGCCTCACTTGAAGCACATTTGCAGTAATTTTTTGTCTTCAAATGGATTTTTGTTTGTTTGTTTTTACTGAGTGGTCAAAAATTTCTCATCAGCTGAAAAAATACAAATGTAATGATTTCTGTTACAGAGTAAATTAGTATAATCATTCTAGAGGTAGTTTTACCTCATTACCTTCTGCTGCAGCACCTAGTACAACACATGAGAATAATGAGTATTATTATTATTATTATTATTATTATTATTATAGGAGTAATATTTGACCTGTATGAGTTTTTCTGTGCTTCAGTATGATGATGATCAGGACACTGAGAAGAATCACAATCACTGCACCAAACCCCAGAGTCAGCATGAAGAACACAGCGGGAGAGTCGCAGCCTTAGAGACAAACATCAAAGAAAACATTTACATCATTAAACCTGCATCATATTGTAGATTTAAACATGTACAGATGTATGTTGAACATAAACAGTATGTTAGAAAAAGAAATGACCGACCTGTTGCTTTGTCCTTGGGAAGCTTAATATTTACATCTGAACAAAGAATGATTCTAAATTTACTTCCTCATCATCTTAATCAACTTTTATATAAACTATTGACTATAAATTTATTTATATAAACTATTGACTATAAATTTACCTTTCACATGTAACAAGGTCGAGTTACTAAAGTTAACTTGGTTCAGTTCCACATAGCTGCAGTAATAGAGTCCTGTATCAGAGACATTTACTGCAGTGATGGTGAGAGACGTGTTCTTGTCATGAACAGACATCACTATTCTCTCACTCTCAGTAAAGAAGTAAAATGCTGCTAATGAATCAGGTATCATACATTTTTTACACCCAATAGGAAGTGGAACTGAATCACTCATGTGTTGGAACCAGAAGATGTAACCCGTATTAGTCAGGTAATGTTGGCACCAAATTGTGACTTTATCTCCAACTTCTGCCTTCAAAGTTAAAGAGCACAGAGTCTCAGAGAGGAAACCTGAAACACACACACCACATATTTTATTTTTATACAATGTATTGTTTAAGAAATATTATAATTTTTTAAACAATATTAATGAAAACTTTTTTTTTTTTCAAAATGGCATATTCTCAGTAATGTTACATCTCAGATATATAATCAAATATGTTAATTATACATTCATGTGATGAATAATGCACATAAAGAATAGGAATGAGTAATGTAAATAAAGTACATTATTTACATAAAGTAAATAAATCCCTCATTGAAGACTTACTCATGACACAGAGAAACACACACAGAGCTTTAACCTGGACCATTGTGTATCAGCCGAGAGACAAAGAGGAAACGGTCTGATGGGTAAAACTAACACGAGTTTATCTGTGTGTGAGGGGTGTGGAGACTTTTGCAGCCTACAACATCTATGGAAAAAAGAGGGGAAAAAAAACTAACCCACCTAAAATAGATGTTTTTTTTTTTATTATCACCATTTCTGTAAAAGATTATCTGACATATACATGTTCATTCAGATACAATGTCAAGTTTACTACAAACACGCTAATGTATAAGATGTAGAGTTTTGTATGAAAATGCTATAACACATTTAAATATTAAATGTTTGATGATTGAGAAAGTGCATAACTTTATTAATATGTTTATTTATATGTATTTATATTTATAGCATTTGAAAGTTCCTTGAGCGCTATGCATTCTTTACTCCAGATATTATGTTGGTTGCACAGTAAGTGTAGAGCTGAAAGTGCTGCAACCTCACAGCAGCTCCAGATCCTCATGTGTTTCATCCAGGATAAAGTGTTTACTGAAGATGAATGAACAGATAATTCATTTTTACAATAATCTATACACCAGTTTAATATCTGCCTGTATCAAAGTTACTGTTAAGCTGAATCTTTCATTAGGTTCAGTGCCGTGCTCTCACAGTGACGTATTACAGAGGAAAAGACCTTTGCTCAGTGTTTATTGCAGAGTGACTTCAATTTAATTATGCAAACTAATTACCTTAACTTAGCCATTTTATGATCTCAATGATCTGGAGAATCTAAATGCGTTGTATATATTTGAAACAAATGATATATTTTTAAATATAATTATCAGTAGTGTGAACTGGTCTATAAAAACAGTTATAAACTATAAACAACAGGTATTAGAAACAAAATCTTTCTTTTTTTTCCCTCTTCTTCTTTTTGCAAAACAAATAGTGGAAATAGTGTGTATGGTAGCAAAGCAGCCAATAGGTAAAACCAGATGAACCACAGATGAGTGTGTCAGTTCTCACAGTTCAGATGTATCATCAATGCGTGCAAACGTACCATGTGTGAGGTCTGTGGTCAGAAAACAGTCAAGCGATAAAAAAAAAAAAAAACATGGCTGCAGTGTTCAAGCTAAAACTTGTGGTTTAAGAGATGGCCTCTAATAACTACAAGACTGTTGAGATGATAGAAAAATGTAGCTGGATATAATATAATTTTATTATTGGCCTCAAATATTTGGAACATAAGCATTCAGTACAAATATATCCTATAATGACAAGGTAAAACCTTTTAGATTTTTTTTAGATTTTGTTCCTTTTTATTCAGTCCTATATAGAAGCAGATTTAGAAACAGTTACAGCTTTTGTACACAGCGCTTTAATCAGTTAACTGTTAACATACATTTGATCAGTCAGGTAACATACTGTACATCCTCAGCTCTCTTTATGTTCTATAGGAATTGGATGGGCCGTTATCTACAGAACATAGTCATTGGGAAAAAAAAAAATTCTACCAGGTGCTCAGAATCTCCTTGAGCATTTTTTAAAATTGATTTTTTGATATGGTTTTTTTTCCCATCTTTTAGGTTCTCTTATCTCATGAAGGACCTGTGAAGCTCTGTTAGACTGGCCATTGGGCTTTTGGGCCGTCTTGCTAGTTAGTGCTGGTCTGGTGCTGGTTTAGTTGGTGAACCAGCATAACTGATGGAAGACCAGCATGCCTGCTGAAAAATCCAGCATAGACCAGCATGATTTATATGCTGGGCCACCAGCAAGGTTTTGGTAGTTAAAATTGGTTACCAAATTCAGCTCATTATCTTGTTTTTTAATAGCTAGTACTGAAAATAATGTGTGATGTAAGTACATGGACTGTGTAGTGTTATCTTTAAATGCATTTACATACAAGAGACAAAAATTATCCATTTACCAAAAACATGTAAATACATTATTTTACATTCATTAAATATCAGTGGGTTGTCTAAAAACACAACACAAAGCTTTTATATAAATGCACTTTTTATAAAAAAAATTAAAAATAAAACAATCAATGGAAATCACTTAAAACTGAAAAAAAATAAATAAAACAGCATAGACCTGGCCTGGCCAACCCGCGGCTCGAGAGCCTCATGCGGCTCTTTAACTAGTTTCATGCGGCTCTTCAGGAGCTGTCACATGACATGCGTCAAAAATGCTTGGCTGGCGCTGTCATTCACTCCCCCTACAGCTAGATGGCACACTGACCATGTAAGCCTGTTTGAGTGACGTCAAACGAGGGACGAGGGAATCTTTGATGTGACATCATTTGTGTTGTAAACAATTTCCGTCAAGTTACCTCTTGAAATGGCAGGGAAAAAAAGCACAGCCAAACGAAAATATGAAGAAGAACACAGGACGTTTTTGCCAGTGTGAGAGTTTATATTTTTTTGTTAAACGTAATGGCAAGCCGATCTGCCTTATATGTCACACAGCATTAGCGCATTCCAAAGCTTCAAATCTTCAGCGTCACTTCAGCTCACTCCACCCTAACATCGAACAGGAATTTCCAAAAGGGACTGAACTTCGCAAGAACAAGTTGGTCGCTTTGAAAAGCCAGGCAGAAAAGCAGGTGCAGCTTTTCCAAAAATGTACGAAACACTCGGAGACCGTAACGCTTGCATCATATCAGCTGGCTTGGAACATAGCACGGGCTAAAAAGCCATACAACGAAGGGGACTTCATTAAAAAATGCCTCATTGACGCCTTTGAAATCTTGGCTCCTGGAGACGACAAACTAAAACGGAGCGTATCAGACGTTCAACTGTCCCGCCACAGTGTTAAAAGCAGAATATCGGATATTAATACAGCTGTTGAATCACAGTTGCACTCTGACCTTCAAGCATGTGAGTATTTTAGTGTGGCATTGGATGAGAGTTGTGACATACAAGACAAGCCTCAGTTGGCAATATTTGCACGGTCTGTGTCAAATGAATGTATGATCAAAGAAGAACTCCTTGATATTGTGCCATTAAAAGACAGAACCCGTGGCATAGATGTGAAAGAAGCAATGATGGCTGCGTTTGCAAAAGCAAATCTGCCCATACCGAAACTAACTGCAATAGCCACGAATGGAGCGCCAGCCATGATCGGATCCGTGAACGGGCTTGTGGGGCTGTGCAAAGCTGATCAAACATTTCCCGACTTTTGGAATTTCCACTGCATCATCCACAGAAAGCAACTCGTGTCTAAATCATTGAATTTAGACAACGTCATGAAGCCTGTGATGGAAATCGTCAACTACATCCGCACACATGCGCTTAACCACAGGCAATTCAGGAATCTCATCGCTGAGCTGGACCAAGGGCTTCCAGGTGACCTGCCGCTATGCTGCACTGTGAGGTGGCTGTCAAAAAGCAAGGTACTCTCTCGCTTCTTTGAGCTTTTGGATGCTGTGAAACTGTTCATGGAAGAGAAGGACAAGGACTATCCCGAGCTCTCAGACCTCGAGTGGATTGTGGATCTGGCATTTTCAGTCGACATGCTGTGTCACTTGGACAGACTGAACCTGACCCTGCAGGGTAAGTTAAAAATGCTGCCTGACCTGGTGCAAAGTGTGTTTGCGTTTGTCAACAAACTAAAGCTGTTCGAGGCGCATATTCAAAAGGGAGATTTAACACATTTTCATACCTTGCTAAAAGCCAGTGAGCAAGGCACCAGCGCCGCCCTGAAAAAGAAAAGAGACAGATATGCAACACTGGTTGCAAACCTGCACGAAAGCTTTGTGACCCGGTTCTGTGATCTACAACTGAAAAAACCACAGATTACGTTCCTCGTCGACCCATTTAATGCGGAGACAGACTGTTTGAAAGCCCCGCTCGTCACAGATGAGGCTGCGGCTGAGTTGGAGATGATCGACCTTTTGTGAGGAGGTTCAACTGAAAGCTGTTTTAAAGGAAGGGACCGTTAAGTTCTGGATAAGTGTGCCAATTGAAAAATACCCCAACATCAAACGAGCTGCGCTTAAGATACTGTCCATGTTTGGGTCAACGTACGTCTGCAAGTCTGTGTTTTCTACCCTGAAACATGTGAAATCAAAGCATCAATATGTTCTGACTGACGCTCATTTGAAAGAATTGCTTAGAGTGGCAACAACAGAATACAAGCCAGATTTGAAGAGGATTGTTCAAGATAAGGAATGCCAGAAGTCTCACTAAGCAGCATAGTAAGAGAAAGATGTTATTGAAAATTATTCTATTATTGTTTGTGGACTTGCTTGAACTGAGAGTTTGTGTGTGTGTGAGACAGTGCACACAATGTTAACTGTTGAAAATTACTGATATTATCACGTTGGTGTGGTTATTTTCATTAGATCTGGCTGAGCAGAGGTCTGTGTATGCGTGCATACATGATTAAAAGATGATGTTCATGTGTACCCATGTGTATGATGTGGCTCTTTGCAGTAACACAGAAAAAAAAGTGGCTCTTAGTCTCTGACTAGTTGGCCACCCCTGGCATAGACCATCATAGCTGGTTACCAGTTTGACCAGCAATTATACCAGCAGGGTTACTAGAATACCAGCACCAGGACCATGGGATCAGCTGTTTTGTCGGTGGGACCACTTGCATTTTTTTGGTAACCGTCAAAATAACTTGACGGTTATGGAACTTGATGTTCCATCATAATTAAACATATACAAATTTGTGTAATGTATCGATTTACGTCTTTATTTGTTAATGTACACTCACATATCAATAAAACATTGTGCTTTTGTAAAATAAAGGAAATAAACAGGGTGCGCTTTCTGCCGTCTCAGTCTCCCTGAAAATCTTTTTGAAACGTGTCACTAAAATGAACTAAAATTAACACACACATATCCATATATCTATATATCTATAGAAAGCTTAAAGTGTCTACTTTTAAATAAAGGAAGCTTAAACAAAAATAAATGTTCTCAGTTTATGTAATCCATATGAATCTAAGGAGAGATACAGTCTTTCTGCCACACTTCATTCACTGATAATGTCCTGAGACAGGACACGCCCACACGCTGTTCACTGGGAAACAGTCAGGGTAATCTACATACAAGGCCACGCCCCCAAACACACACACACACAGTAGATCCGATAATCTTCCTGCGTGTGTGGAAGATATTAGGTGCTGTCCAGGTTTCTGAAGCTCTACAGAATGTTCTGGACAGTGGGAGGAGTTTAGATTTACTTCAGAACAACACTGAGACTCCAACAGAGAACAAAGGAGGAGAATCCAGCAAGCTGTTAGCATGGGTAAGTTTTAAAATCTTATATAATCATTATTCTGATAATATAAAACTAATATTTATTTATTTTCCCTCATTTTCTCACAAGCTTTTGCCAGTTTATGTGAAACATTGTCATTTAATGTCACTTACATGGTTTGGTTAGCATGTAGATAACACTGCTAAATCATGCTAACATACTGTCTTATGTAGCTTAGCACAAACAGGTTAGCTCACAGGTGGCTAAGCTAATAACTTACAGTATGGAGATTACACATGGTTGTCAGTATCAGCTGTGGTGTAAATGTTTATAATATATTCACCCCGTTTTGGATAGATTAATGTTATGATAGCTATTTGGTCCAGTTTTTGGTTAGCTTATGACACTGCTATCTATAATGTTATTTAGCACAAACACCTTAGCTCCTGTTGCCTAAACATTGCAAATGTTTGTGTTGTCTTTATGCATGGTCAATAGTTATTGATGATTATTGACAGTAATTTTATCATCATCATGCTTATGTTTCTTTTTCCTTTTTTATAAACTGATTGAAAATGATCAGCCACCTGTTTTATAGAGACCAAATGCAAACAAGCAGGCAAGATACAAACAGACCATCACTATGTCATGGGAAACTGGGGTCTGGATTCGGGACGGATCTCTTGTATTTTTTTAAGCGGTTGACCACACGAAAAAGCTTCACCTGTGTGAATTGCAAATCAGCTCATGGTAAGCAGCCATAAACATCATGGAAATGCCAGGTATGCGATGTTCACTTGTGTCTTGAGTTAAACAAGAACTGCTTTTCAAGAGAGGCACAAAGATGTATGACTGTGTATAGAGTGTAAAAGTGGCCTTTTACAAACCTAACACCCTTTCTTCATAGTGCACTGTTCCTGTTCCCACTGTTTTACCCTGAATGTCTGTTTGCATGGTCATATGTACAGTATGCCAGAAATGTGCCTTCTGTGTTTAAGATCATCTTCCCTCAATCCTGGACATTTACTTTGCACTAGGTGAAAGAGGTGACATTTATATGTTCATGAGTAAGGTTACATTGATATGTTTATAAGTAAGAAAAATACACAAATGTCAGAACTACTTCAGGGCCCATTAACCTGCAGACCCCTAAATAAAGAGTGAGGGCCAAGCTCACTCATTTACACTCCTGTGGTGTGAAAGTAACTGTGTGAAAGTGTCCCTGAGGGGTTGGTCTCATGTTTTGTTTTTGTTATTATTTTTTTATCAAAACTTATTTGTTGTTCATTGTTAAATGATCATATTGTTACAAATGTGCATATTGTATATGTTGTTACATATTACGCAATGTTAATATTGTTTGTGTTGGCCAATAAAGCTGATTTTATACTGATTCTGTTTTATATTTTACATATTGCATGACAATCTTCCATGTATTCTGGCTTTTATACCAAACCAACATTAGATGGGGTGGTGAACAGCATAGTATCATGGCACTATAATGCTGGTCACCAGCATACCAGCAAAATGCATGCTGTGAACCAGCATCAGTAAAGTCACCAGCATACCAGCACCAGCATACCAGCACCAAAACACAACATATACTGGTATAATGGTATCCAGCTATGCTGGTCCATGCTGTTTTTTTTCAGCAGGGTTACCTCTTTGGTTGGTGTGTTTGGGCAGGTCTGAACACAGTAACTGCACTCAGATGGATGTGATCTCAATACAGTCCCACATAAACTCACTTAGCTGGATCACTTAGTTGGGCAGGATTAATCTATAATAATAATTAGCCTAAATCTAAACCAACTACAAAGCAATAAGTTACACATTTGATCTGTAGCTACTTGCACTTTGCCTGTTTGCATGCTTAACAAACACTGTTCAGCATGTCATTGTACTCAGCGTTTGTTCTGCTCAGTCAACTGAGAGCCATATGTTTTCTTTGCAAACTGTGAAGCAGCATTATATTTTCAAGATATTTTCATTCAGTCTATTTAGCTTTGTGTTGGTATAGGTTATTTACTCAGATAATTAGCACTGTTATAAGCAAATGCCAATTGTACACTTTCTCCATGTTGCACTGAAGAAAAAAAAGTTTTATTAGTCCTTGATTGTGTGGTCATGTGTATTTAACACACACTTTACTAATGTTATTCTTTTGTTTATAGTATTATGGCTGGATGTTTGTCTGAATGTCACAAACCTAAGTAACAGATGTTATATATTAAATTATTTAATATGTAACATATTTAGCGTTTATATATTTATATTTAGCGTTTATTTTACCGTTCATTTTGTGTGTATTTTGTGTTGATTTTCGGTTTGTTGTAAGGGACCACCCCTAGAGGGCACTGTGTGCATCTTTGTGTTTATATAGTTTTGTTAGTCGACTCAGTTTCCCAGAAGACGGAGCTCACCTGAACCGAGGTAGCTCATTAGTATTGTTATAAATAGCTGGCTGTTCTGTGAAACTGGCTCGAGCATTAATGCTGTCAGTGGGCTTTTGTTTTTGGCTTGGGTTTTGTTTTGCTTTACGTTACTCTAGTTTGTTTTTAGTATGGGCTCTGAATAAATATGTTATCTGTGTGATGGTGTCTATTGAAGTGTACCTTTTAGTTTATTCTTGGGTTTAAGTAAGTACTGTGCTGTGTATTTCTCTCCCTTTGACTTTTGTCTTTAGTGTTTTTCCCCTGTCTCTAGTGTCTCCCCTGTTTCTTGGCTCTAGTGTTTCTCCCCTAGTCCTTAGGTTCTCCCCTGTGTCTGGGTTCTCCCCCTAGCCTCCAGTGTCTCCCCTAGCCTCCAGTCTCTCTAAGGTTTGCCCTGTCCCTAGCTCCGTTCCTGTAGTGTGTCCCCCGCTTTCTAGAACTTTTACACACATACAAACACAAAATAAAAGATGCTTTATGTACACATACCTGGCACACTGTTATAGTAAACAGTACATGTGCGCACTAATGTTGACTATATGAGTGACACTTGCGCACTCAGACTGAGGATGTGAGACGATTACCCATAATTCAGCAGTGCACACGCAAGAGAGAAGAACCATTGGCTCAGTTTTGATCATATGACACTTAGCATCAAAACAAGAAGCGCATGCATGCCACATGATACACGATGAGACTTGGTAATCGTGAATCAAGACACGCTCATTAAAGTAAAATTTTTGCCCATCTTGCAGAACGCTCACATACTGGCTTACTCGCAATCCAAGGTTTCACTGTATCTCCGTATGTCTTGCTAAAACATCAGAATCGGAATCAGAATCGGGTTTTATTCGCCAAGTATGTTGAGACAGACAAGGAATTTGGTTCCGGCTGGTTGTAAGCTCTCAGAGTACAGGCAAACATAAACACTGTACAAGTAATTACACAGTAGTTACACAACATATTGCTTGTGATTAAATAAGGTGGGAGGATCCTGAGTATGTGCAGTATAGTGTACATAAGGGGGATTGAAAGGTAGGGCAGGTAGCCCTGTGTGCATCATCATGTACTATACTACTGTAGGTAGTGCAAAAACAAAGTAAAACAGTGGTCGTGAAGTAATGTGTAAAAGTAGTGGTGCTTTTATACAATAATTACAGTATGATACTGGATGATTGATTTGTGCAAATAGCAATATTTAAAGACGGTTGTAAGACAGTAGCGCAAATAATGATTTGAGGATGATTCAGTTCAACTGTTTATGTGGGTGATTGCTTGCGGAAAGAAACTGTACCTGTGTCCGGCAGTTTTGGTGTGCAGAAAAAAAAAAAAAAAAACATTTGCAAATTAATCTCAGCATGTGACACTGACCAAGGTATAGCACAGAACATTCATAACTATTGAAGAGGCCAAAATTATAACAAAGAAATGATATAATAAAGGTAAACCGATTAAACAAATCACACAAAATCACTACAGGTCTTTTGTGTGAGGAGACACACCAGTCCCACTGTGTGAAGGGAGATCCATGAGCAGGATACAGTTTAGAGAAAAGCTGTGGAGGTGAGAGCCTGCTCACATTCAGGGCAGCAATAAAGATGTTGCAATTCCTGAGCTAAGAAACGACCAGTGGAGCTCTCTGATGAACTCGGTCTTCTTAAAGAAGAGATTGCAGATTGCCAGTTCAAGGTTGTTGTTGTTGTTGTTGTTTTTTTGACTGTGGAATATATTGTCCTGATAGACATGGTAATCTATCCAGTAGTGGGTTGAGTGTATACCTTTTGGCCCAGTATTACTAAGCTCTTTCCCATATGGGCATGAGTGCTATGATTTGTCTGTGCATTGCTTCCCTGCATTGCTTTTTGTTAATGAGGAACAGGCCTCCTCATGCCCCTACACAGTACCTGGTTTATTCTCATATGCAGAGACAAACATTTTGACAGGTTAATATTTCTATCCTTAAGCACCCAGTAAACATCTACAGTTATCTAAAGTCCTTACCTGATGTTCTGTAGCAAAAGAGTCTTCTGGGATGATCACATGTGGAGATTGTGGCTGTTGAGTTCATTGTCTGTGATTTTCCCTGTGATGACTGTACCTCTTACTTCTAGCTCTTTCTTGTATTGAGTGGCCCTTAGATCTTAGCATAATGTTCTGACTAACTGTAAGGTTTTGTAATATGATGAGGCAGGGGTGTTGGTAGACAAACTTAGATCACAGTGTTACTGCTACCGCCATCTGCTGCTGAAACTGCTGTACAGGTGCAATTGTCTGTTTCTCAATAATAAAAATTAATAATAAAAAAACATGCCAAACAAACAATTATTGTATGAATTGAGAATTTAAAATAAAGCCAGACTCAACTACACTGGATAATTGAAGACTGAGATGATCACCAGTCTTTTAACTGTCTATAAATGTCCAGTTTCAGCAAATCTGTGATCATGACAGACTCAGATTCATGTTCTTGTCTGAGGAACCTGATGTGGGCTTCTGATGTTTGTAGCCCAGCCACCTCAGTATTTAATGTTGATTAAGTGACTACAGACTTCCTGTCAGCTCACACCAGTCTGGTCTCTGCCTCTGTCCTTTGATCTCGCATATGTACAAGTTGTTTCGGGCCGCAGGACTCTTGTTGTTTTAGCACCATTCTGTATAGACACTAGACACTTTTGCATGTGAAAAGCGCAGGAGATCTGAAGTTTCTGAAAAACTCAAATCAGTCTAACAGGCACCAAGCCAGTATGAACATGAACTGAAACAATCTGCATGATTCTGCATGTCCTGTCATGCTGTCAAGCCTCAGTCCTGATTCTTCCTTCATGTACTGAAAACCATGTTTTACCACCAAGACAATGTTTAGCTGCACACTGTTGTAAATGAAAATATGACTTTAACAGAATGGACCTCACCATGTCATGCACAGGGCATTCAGGGACTAGAGTCAGAACTCAGGCAGGAGATGTAGCTCTCACCTGGATCAGTCGTCATGTCACAGTACTCAAACAGAGACCACCACTGTCCCATCCTCATCGCCAAAGTTGTTATACAGTAAATTATAATACAATTTTCTGGATCTGATCAGAGCATGAGATGACACAGGAATCGGGAGACTCGGAGCCAGGGTTCAGCTGGAGAAGATCATTTTATTCTGTGCGCATCAGTCAGCCTAGGGAACGGAATCCAAAACATGAATGGCAAAACACCTATTTTATACAGAAAACATCAACCCAAGAAGAGAAAAACAATAGGAGAAGAACACAATCAAGGTCATAAACATGATGTGAGAAATGAAAGAACAAGGAGAGAGTTCACAGAGATCACTCTGATATGAATTAAATTTGAATGATTATGCCATATTCATATTAAACAATTTGTAATACTGTGCTTCACCAGAACATGGGGCGCTGTTTCACTCACTATAAAATACAATCAGCAACGGCACAGAGGAGTTCAATACAGACACAACACTGTTAAACTAATTTTATTTTTATAAATAAAAAGACTTTTACTGTCTGAACACACCACTGTGTTTGACTAAACTACTTTCACTTGTATTGGAGTAACATTTAATCAGAAGGACGTTCAGTTGGAACCAGATATTTACATCATAAACTTTTTTTTCTTTACTGTCAAACATTAAATCAGAATACTTTGTTCTGTTCTAGATCAATACATATTAACATATTTGTACATTTGTTAATGTCAGAATCAAGTGAGGGAGACATTTAATACAGAAGTATTCATACTGTAAACTTGTTTTAAGTAATTGTGTGCATGTTTTTTTTTTTTTAAGAAAACTCCAGATGATTCCATTCTGAGTTTAAGAAACATCTGATAGGTTAATTGATTCCATTTGAGTTAATTGGTGGCACACCTAAACACAGAGCCTCTTTCTTTGACTTCATGGGAAAATCAAGAGAAATCAACCAAGACATCAAGAAAAGAATTGTGGCTGTCCACAAGTGTGGCTCATCTTTAGGTGCAGTTTCGTTTCCAGATACCTGAAGGTCCCACCTTCATCCGTTCAGACAATAATATGCAAGTATAAAAACATGGGAATGTACAACCATCATACCACTCAGGAAGGAGACGGATTCTGAGTCCAAGAGAGAAAAGTTTTTTTTTTTTTTTTTGGTGCAAAATGTGCGAATCAACCCCAGGACAACAATAAAAGACCTTGTAAGGATGCTGGCTGAAACTGGTAAGACAGTCTCATTAGCCACAGTAAAACGAGTCCTGTACCACCATGAGCTGAAAGGTTACTCTGGGAAGAGAAAGCCATTACTTCAAAAATACCATAAAAATGCCAGACTACAGTTTTCAACTGCACATGGGGACAAAAATGTTAATTTCTGGGTCCTGTGTCCTGTGATCTCACAAAACTTTAAACATTTTACTGTTCAGCCATAAGGATAAACTGTATATTTGGAGGAGAAAGGGCAAAGCTTTAAATCTTGGGCACAAATGGGTCTTCCAAATAGACACTGACTCCAAGTATACCTCCAAATTAGTTACAAAGTGGCTTAAGGACAACAAAGTCAAAGTATTGAAGATATCTCAAAGCCCTGATCTCAATCCTATAGAAAATTTGTGAGCGGCACTGAAAAGGCGAGTGTGAGCATTTGTGAGGCCTACAAACCTGACCCAGTTACACCAGTTCTGTCAAGACGAGTGGAACAAAATTCCAGCAAACTAATGTAGAAAGCTTAGATGTGGAAGGATATGCGAAACGTTTGGCCCAAATGAAACAGTTTTAGGGCAATTCTACCAAATACTAAGGAAGTGTATGTATACTTCTGACTTTGATAAAAGTGATTTAAAAAAATACATACAAATTCTCCCTCGCTCGATTCTGACATTTAACAAATCCAAAAACATGTTCATATTTATTGATCTAAAACAGTAAAAGTGTACTCTAATTTAATGTTTGACAGTAAAAAAAAAAAAAAAAAGAAAGTGTTATTCTGAAGTGTATGTGAAGATCTGGTTTCAACTGTATACTTTTACTGAGATAAACACATCAGTGTAGTTTGTTTATCTCTGACCGTAAAGTGATTTACTCTATTAACATAATAAATAAAATAAATATGTAAAGCAACAGTAAAAATTGGATTAATATAGAGATACAAATTAATATAATGTCTTATTACTGGTACAAATCAAAAGGTGGTACATTTTTATATTTTAAGTGTTGAGTGTTTAATACTGGCCAACTCCCTATAAGTGAGGTTAATGATCCTGGAGGATTCTGGGTAACTGAGTTCTCCTGCACGGCTCGCTCACTGCGCACCTCTGTCTCCCTCTGCTGGCAGCCGGTGGTAAAGCGCGGCCTCTTACATCAGATTTCGTTTCACAATGAGCAAAGTATTTCCTACTGAGGATTTGTTAGAGCAGGTTCTCATCAAATAATACATATAAAGTCCATTTATCATAAATAAACAATACCTGAGGCAATATTAGCTTTACGGTATAACTAAACTTTTATCTTTTTTAATTTAATGTCGCCCAGTTATGACGGCCACTTATATATCCAGTCATATGTATACACTAATAACACACTCCTTCACTAAATAGGCAGCACTACACATTATCTGAGGGGAACCAAACTCCTCATGGGGAAACATTCCACAAAGAAGACAGAAGGTGAATAGGGGACTGGCGGACACCTTGCCCTGAAACAGCTTTAGCATGTGGATGTCAGATAATTTGTAGCCTGAAAATCAATGTAAAAGTCTGAAAATCTCTCTCTCTCTCTCTCTCTCTCTCTCTCTCAGAGATGCATATTCAACAATTATAATTATAAGTGTGAATATTATTATTATTATTATTATTATTATTATTATTAGTCAGTTGTCACAGATGTATCAGAAATGTATTCCAAATTTTTTCGCTCCACAGTCACGCCAAAGAGCTTCCATGACATGTGCTCTCCTTACCTTCTTTCCTCCATAAAAATCCCTTCCTTTACCCATTTTCTGAATAAAACTAGCCTTTTCCTGTAAGACCTCTCCTAGTGTTGTTGTGTCTGTGTCTGTGACCTTACACAGTAAACTGGAGACAGGATGATTGGCAGCCAAGGCTCATCTACTGTAAATGCTCAAGCTAATGCTAAACCTAAAATCATCTCAAACTGGTTTGTTGAACATGACTATGAGGTCACCGCTCTCCTCCGCAGTCACCCGATCACAGTCCACTACAGCACCTTTGGGATGTGGTGAAACAGGAGATTTGCATCATGGATGTGAACCAAAGCAATTGTGTTAGGTCTAAAAGAAGAGCTTCTGAAATAAGTTTTAAGTTGAATTAAAAGAGGAAGTTCTTGCTTGTTGTGTCTGCTGCACCTTAATACACTTACTGGTGAGTAATTATATGTGATGCGTCACATACAATCCCAGCATCAAAAGAACCAGTCACTAACATGTCAGTCACAGAGCGACCCGGCGACAGACAGGTGATAGGAAATACATTGGCATTATTCTGTTTAAACAACAGTATTTCAGCAGACACGCTGTTTGGATCTGTATTCGCCTGGATCCAGGCTATAGCAGGTGTTAACACACAAGGAGTCAGGAAGCACAGTGATGTGGCTGTTCTCAGGGCACAGGAATCTTCTCATCGTATTACAATACCTTACAAACTGCATGATGATATAATTTTAATATGAACCAAAATCTATTAGGAATGTTCCCAGCACCTTGTTGAATTTATAAAGAATTTATTCAGGAATAAAGGCAAAAGTGGGTCCAGTCAACTTCAGAAAGCTTGTAGGAGGATACCTGAAACGTTTGGCCCAAGTGAAACAACTCATCCTGCTCAGCTTCATCCTGCTACTCCTATCAGCAATCACACGATCAATACACAACAGGAAGTCAGTTCATACACTGTTATGGACTGGAACGTCACCTGTCCAGGGAGGACGCCACCTCGTGTCCCTGGTACCCTGTACAGGATCAGCATTGTAGAGAATGAGTGTGAGAGAGAGTCAGGTCAGGCATGCCCATGCATTCTTGTCTTCTAGTCATTCTAGAAGAAGCTAATCTTGTTCCAGAACTAACCAGGCTTTTGATAAAGGTTCATTTCCACTCATGATGGCGTCCCTTGACTGTCGACATTGACGCTCCTGCCTCAAACAGTGTGTTCTCAACTTGACTAGATGTTGTTGCTTCATCAAGGAAACAATTTGGGGATCTTTAGTTGTCTTCCATGATTCTTTGGGCCTTCAGGCCTATAATTAATATTCTGTGAAACGGTTTGAGTATTATTATTTTTTTCTTAATTGTCTTAATTACCATTTTAAATATTTGCAGTCTATGTAGATAAGTTATTAGAGGGCCAGTCTCTCTAAGTTATTCTAAGTTCGCTAAGTTATTAGAGGGTCAGATCTCTAATAAACCAATCAATAAATCTAGAAGAGAGATGGCAAGAAGAGTTTCCCAGCAATCAGGAAATATTCTAAAAGACGTACAACAGAGTTTCTTTTATTGTTCACTATACATTTTGTTATTGTTCAGGAAATGTTTTTTTTTTTTTTTTTCTGCATACATCATGTTTAACATGTGACATCAGTAAAGTCTGTTCAGTTCTGCAGGGAAGTTGCACAACTCAAGGATCAAATAATAGTCTCACAGACTTTTCTTAAGTCATTTCAGCTGAGAGTGTCGTGACCTGTACATGTATACAATAACGTTCACACCCACACTGGGGCAAAATACTATCTACAGTAAAGTACAATATTATAGGCAGAAAACAAGACAACACACACACACACACACACACACACACACACACACACAAAAAACTAAACAATCCTCAAAAGTATGACTTTCCTTGGCGATAGACACTCTCTCTGATCAGTTCACAAAACCTGTGTAAAGTGACAGAACAAACTCAGATCAAAATACGGCCTCCGGACACTGAATATGATATAGACCAGGGGTCATCAAGTCCAGTCCGGTGTCACAGCTGATTCATCTAATCCGTCATGATCACCAGACTTGGTGGGTGTATTTAGACGTTGGTGAATTACAAATCGTGCTGGACCCTGGCCCTCCAGGACTGGAGTTATAGAACCCTGATGTACAGTAGACCTTCATTTCAAGTATAAAACCAGGAGACTTTTTTTTTCCTAACAGAGCATGTACTAAGTTTTGCATGTACTGTAAGATCAAACTAGGAGTACCAAGATTAGCACTTAAAATTGTGTGATCATTATTATAAAAATAGCTAAGGTTAACACTTTACATTCGGGCAGCTTTCCTTTGGTTACAGCTCAGGACAGGAGAGCAATGCATGTCAGATAAACTACACGAACATTCATCAACATAAAAACACTGAAATAGCTTCGTGTAGCTTCGATTCAATTAGATGCAAAATGGAATCTTTTTCTCCATGAATAGGAAATGGAGCGGAATGCTGGGCGAGGCACTATAGAAGGTAACAGGGAATAATAGGGAAGTAAACACATTATTATGGGATGTAGTCAGACTGATCAGTAGCCAGAACATTCTGAATATACAACAGTGCAGCAGGTTTACAAAGGTCTGTCTCGCAGACGTCCAACCATTCAGTCTCTTTGGTCATCATTTTCATAATTAAAACAACAATTTTAATACTGTAGTCTCACATGCGAGGTCCTGAACTCCATCCTCATCTCGCTCTCCTAGAAGTACAGACAGACAGGAACAGGATGAGCTCTGAGCTGAGACTGAATGTTTCTTCAGGCTTTTCTGCTGGATTTTCACTCCACACCAAGATTTCCATTCCATATTACACTGCAAACTCCATCATGTCTTACTCTCTCAGTTCAGCAGGACGATACACACAGTCACACTTTATAAGCTTGTGGTTGGAGAATCTTCGTCAGAGGCTGTAAAACAGACAAATCATTATTAGTTTCAATTTGGATTAACACAGGAAGTAAAAGTAAAAAGAAAATCTGACCTGTTCCAAGTAAGATACAGACATGAACACGGCTTCTCACAGACTACAGAAAGAGCAAACAGGTCACACTTGGACGGCCAGGTAATTATGAATGGAGGAGTAGTTTCAAAATGATCCCTGAAATTCTTTGGAAAGTCAATGATGATGAATTGACTAGACAATGAACTGACATTATCATAAGTCTTCATTTAATAAACAGCTCACTTTTTTTCACTTAAGATCTGATCTCTCACATGGCCTCTCAGGACTCCAGATGACAAAAGAACTTTACTCCCTGATTACAACTGAACACTGTATTTTTATGTATTTTAAATATCATTAGAGTATTAAAGGCTGACTGTCATTTACAGTGGGCTCTGTTCTGTGAATAGAAGATACCTGTTCCTGTCATCCTCCAACCAGATTTCCTCTTCTTCCAGGCAATTCCAGCACCAACCGCGACAAGAGCGACGAGAACGATGAGAACCACGAATACAGAAGCGATGATCGGTGCTCCACCTGATCCTCCGTCTGATCCTCCACCTGTTAAATCAGCACAGAGTCTTTATTATCTGCTGCAGCAAGAAATCAGCTCTCACTCTCTACAGCTCTAGTTTATTAGGACCTTTTGGTACTTCTCGCACTAACTCCTTCTCCAAGCTGCTGTGCTGAACCACGCAGGTGTAGGTGTGTATCCACAGCTTCATGCTTGAGACTTTCAGAATGCTTCTCTTCTGGAAGCTTCCATCCTGGTTGGGTAACGTCTCTCTGAGCGCCACGTCCTCGTGCACGTCCTCTCCGTCCTTCTGCCAGGTGATGTTTAGTGCTTTGGGGAAGAAACCTGTAGCGTGACACACCAGCTCTGGAGAAGGAGACGAGTGTTTCTGGAACACTGACACCTCAGGATGAACTGCAGAGACAGAAATATTACAACATTGACAGTATTATTAATGTACTTTAGAAAGAACACAATATGCACATGTGTGGTGTAGGGACCAAGAATGTAATTACTCTGTACATGTTAGGCTCATTGTGTGTGTGTGTGTGTGTGTGTGTGTGTGTGTGTGTGTGTGTGTGTGTGTGTGTGTGTGTGTGTGTGAAGGCGAGATGAGGAGGTGGAGGCACACACTCTCTAATGACTCGACAATTACCCATAATCCCACAACGTGAGAGAGAGAACCACTGGCCCAGTTGTGATAACGTGACGCTTGGCAGACAAAACGCATATCAAGACCTCGCTCGTTTAACAAGTTAAAATTTATTAAAAGATTTTACTCGTCTTGCAAAATGCTTGCAGACAGAGTTACTCGCAATTCAAGGTTCCACTATACTGAAGTGACAAAGCACAGATTAATACAGTCTTTAAGTCTTTAACACTTAAATCGTAGCTCGTATAGAGTTGCCAGAGGTTGAGTGTTATAGATATATATGATGTTATGTATTCATATGGAGGAATGAAAAAGCTTGATGTCAATACAGTACATTATCGCAGGACCTGTCAAGGCTTCATCACTTTTACAAACTTACAATATTTTTCACTGCTGTTGCCGGCCCACACTGTACCTGTGCAGTGCTAGCAATTAGTATTATTGTTTAACGAACATTACATGTTTATTAGTTTATTAGTTAATATTAGCTAGCACCAGGGGCGGACTGGAACCAAAAGTGGCCCTGGACTTCCTGGCCCACAGCCGCCCGCCACATCGCACATCATAATACATTGGCTCATTAAAGTGGAGATTAATTTTTAACACAACAAAAATATAATGCTATACAGAAACAAATGCTATTTAAACATATTATTTGAAGTATTACTGAACGTATACTGGGTCATGTTTGTAAAACAAAGAAACAAAGGAAAGAACATTAAGACCAACAACATACAGTATAAAACTATAAAGACAATATTTTAGCTGGTCAGGGCGTATCATCTTGATGCAGTGTAAGATGTACCACTTATCAGTGTAAGCTGCAAGTGCAGCAGGGTCAGTGATGATGAACCAGTGCCTGCTGATGATAAAACCTTTCCTCTTATCTAAGCTGGAATAAAATCAGTAGCAGCATTAGCTCATGCTAGTAATTATAATGGTAGTCAATATTAATTCAAAATATTGTTTCTCAGCATTGTTTTTAATTAAGATTGACTACTATAATAATTAAAATGAGTAATTAGTTTACTCTCCTCTTCACTCGTCTCGGGTAGAGGAGGGGAGAGGTGTTGGTCATCATCAGCAGGCACTGGTTCATCACTGACCCTGCTGCTGGATCCAGCCTCGCTATCCCCGACCATATTGCTAGAGCTTTCAGAGCCTGCAGAACTTCCGCTCACGCCAAAGGCATAATCTGTTCATTTGAAGCATTTCACAGCATCTACATCTAAAGCTTTTTTCTTCTTTCCGAGTAACTTTTCATCAGGACTCTGATCAACACATCACCTGCCCTACTAGGAATTGAAAGACTATTAGACCACTGCTACACTGCTTGAGTTTCTTCTGACCTCAGCCTCGTCACCATCCTTAAAAGACGTAGGGAAAGCATGTTTCAGCCTTGCTCACCCTCAGCACCGGAGCCACCCAGGGTTGGGTCCTGAGCCCTTTGCTGCACACTCATGACTGCATGCCAACTCCAACACCTTCAGCAAGCTTGCTAACAACACTGTTGTGGTCGGCCTAATTTATGACAACACTCAGAGTCAAAAGTCCTACCTGGAGGACAATAAAACCATGGGGAACTGGAGGCAGAGGAACAAACTCCTCCTGAAATTCAGCAAGTCAAAGGAGTTGATAGTATACAGTCATGGCAAAAATTGTTGGCACCCCTGAAATTTTTCCAGAAAATCAAGTATTTCTCACAGAAAAGTACTCCATTACCAGTTGTTTTGCTACACACAAGTTTAATCCCTCTGTGTGTATTGGAACAGAACAAAAAAAGGCAGGAAAAAGGCATGGGCAACAGAAAGAGGAAAACTAAACTGTGTGAGGACTTGAGAACCAAAATTGTGGAAAAATATCAACAATCTCAAGGTTACAAGTCCATCTCCAGAGATCTAGATTTGCCTTTATCCACAGTGCGCAACATTATCAAGAGGTTTGCAACCCATGACACTGTAGCTAATCTCCCTGGGCGTGGACAGAAGAGAAAAATTAATGAATGCTTGTAACGCAGGATAATCCAGATGGTGGAGAAGCAGCCCCAAACAAGTTCCAAAGAAATTCAAGCCGTCCTGCAGACTGAGGCAGTATCAGTGTCAGCGCGAACTTTCCATCGACATTTAAATGAAATGAAACGCTATGGCAGGAGACCCAGGAGGACCCCACTGCTGACATAGAGACATAAAAAAGCAAGACTACAGTTTTCCAAATGTACTTGAGTAAGCCAAAATAAGAAATCTGTGTTTGTGGCCAGGACCTTATGTCTTTTAGCAGGACAATGACCCCAAACACACTTCAAAAAGCACCCAGAAATGCATGGCAACAAAGCGCTGGAGAGTTCTGAAGTGGCCAGCAATGAGTCCAGATCTAAATCCCATTGAACACCTGTAGAAATTGCTGTTGGGAAAAGGCGCCCTTCCAATATGAGAGAGACCTGGAGCAGTTTGCAAAGGAAAAGTGGTCCAAAATTCCTGGTGAGAAGTGTAAGAAGCTCATTGATGGTTATATGAAGCGACTGATTTCAGTTCATTTTTCCAAAGGGTGTGCAACCAAATATTAAGTTAAGGGTGCCAACAATTTTGTCCAGCCCATTTTTAGAGTTTTGTGTGACATTATGTCAAATGTGCTTTTTTCCTACCTTTTCTGTTTTGTTCCAATACACACAAAGAGAATAAACATGTGTATAACAAAACATGTGTTAATACAGTACTTTTCTGTGAGAAATACTTGATTTTCTGGAAAAAATTTCAGGGGTGCCAACAATTTTGGCCATGACTGTACTTCAGCACAAAGACCAAGGCCGGGAAGGTAGTGAAGGACCTCAGCTACCTTTCTTTCTGCCGCTCGCAGCTGTGGTCAGGAAAGCAGTTCCACTCCCTGAAGGCCAGCATAGAGAGTGTGAGGAGGAGCTTCTTCCCCACCAGAACTCAACAAAGGCCAAAATTAATCGATTTACTTTTTATATACAATACACAATACATTTTGTGGTTTGCTCACTGCTCATTTGCGCATAAAATGAAGACTAACTTGAGCTTAAACACTATATTTTTGTATTTTTATTTTTATATACACACTATATTTTTACATTTCCATACATTTATATTTTTATACCATTAAACTTGTAAACGCTGTTCTTGTGTAATTAAATTTTCTATTTAATAAATTTTAATATTGTAACAATTTCCAGCTTAAAATGTATTTTTTTTATTGGAATTCTTTAGTTTATCTTTAGTTTAATTGTATTTTAGTGCAGTATTTTCATTCTAGTTTAATGTTTTATAATTTAGGACAACGTCATTTCACTTCATATACATCATACTGCATGTGTTGTGTATGTGATAAGTACGATTTGAATTTGTTATTTTTTCTCCTTACCATGAGAGAAAAGTGATAAAGCCTCATTTGGGTTGCAATTTTTACATAGGGTTAAATCACTAAATTTGACATGTTTACTGTCCTGATGAAGAAATCTGTGTGAGTTGTCACAGCTTTTATTCACAAGGCAATCCTGCCTGCTTTGTTAAAGTGAATAAAGCAAGTTTGACCAGATGACTGGTGGCATCCCCAAATTATACATTGTGCTGCACAATTTGATAAAAAAAATAAAAAAAAAAACATACTGTGATCATTTTGACAAATATTGCATCTGCAACTTAACCTGTGATATATAACTATTAAATGTGTCATTTTGTATTAGACATATTTATCTAAAGTCAGCATCTCATCAACAGTGACTCGTTCAACCAAGAGAAGAGAAAGCAACTCACATTCAGTATTCTGTTCTGAATACATACAAGCTAAAATCAGACATGTACTCCCTATATTTCAGGACCATATGGAACGTCTTACTGATATTGTGCTCGACCACCACTTGCCGTACCCTGCAGGCTATCCAGACGACATGGGCATTCATTAATGCAGCTGGGAAGACCACTTCCACCACCTCTGAAAGGTCCTCAAAAAGCTCAGAAATTTTGGGCTAACCAAAGAAGTGTCACCTGGGACTGACGACAGTACCAGTACAAAGCACAGTAAGAAAAAGAGTTGAAGCAGTTCACATCCACAACAAATGCCTTTTAGGGGCTAGTGAGTTACGATCACAGTTTTGTACCCAACTCCTATGTGGCAGTACCTGCTCAGGCATGGACAGCCCAAAAAGATGCAGTAGACCACGGAGACGGAAACGTCATTCCAAAGACTGAAGACCCACATCACCAGTTCCCCCATCCTACAGAACCCCAACTTTAACTGTCCCTTACTGGTGCAGTACATTCAATGCCTCAGAAAACTAGTTCAGAGCCATCCTTTCCCAAGATTAACGGTAAAGTCGGATGTGAGTGTATGTGAGTAGGAAGAACCAGCAGAACAGAAATAGGCTTCCACTGAGTGAGGAGGCCTTGACATTAAAAGGACTGTAGAGGGGTTAAGCAGGATGACACTTCACACTGGTCACCAACCACGCTCCCCTACAGAGTATGGAAAGGGTTAAAAACGACAAGCCTGCTGGTTTCTCTCAGTGCAGGACTACTCATTCATAATCCTGCACAGAGCCAGAGCACAACATGGCCATGCAGATGGCCTCTCCAGACACCATGCTCTCTTCTCATTACTCGGTACAAACTCAAAGTTATGTTCTGGGTACATGACTCACAGATCTCTCTCTGTGTATTTACTCCTACAGACTCCATGGGAAACCTCTGAGAAGGGCCCTTCACCGAAGCTCAAACACCTCCTCTGCTTCCTCACTATTCAGTCTCAGCCAGCCCAACCCGGTGGCCTGCCTCAACTTGCAGATACTATAATTTAATGCCCAGAAACTGTGCCCTGTTTAACCTGCTCATCTAATCCTCACTGTTTGTTTTTTCCTTTGATTAAAATACATTTTACCTTTTGGACCTGTTGTCAGTGCGCATATGTGTTCTGGCCTGCCCCGCTAAAAGCTTTATCCTAGACTAACAACAAATACTGTACAGTAAAAGCTCAAATGATCTCTATATTATTATTTATTCATTAAAATAAATGTAAGATAAATGCTAAAATTATTGACAAACTCTCTCTCTCTCTCTCTGGTGTGCTTGCTTTTAACGTAACTTTATTCTTTCATGAGTTATTTACAAGTTTCTGACCACTTATAAAATGTGTTCAATGTGCTGCCCATTGTGATGGATTGTCAATGCAACCCTCTTCTCCCACTCTTCACACACTGATAGCAGCACCGCAGGAGAAATGCCAGCACAGGCTTCCAGTATCCGTAGTTTCAGGTGCTGCACATCTCGTATCTTCACACCATAGACAATTGCCTTCAGATGACCCCAAAGATAAAAGTCTAAGGGGGTCAGATCGGGAGACCTTGGGGGCCATTCAACTGGCCCACGAAGACCAATCCACTTTTCAGGAAACTGTTCATCTAGGAATGCTCGGACCTGACACCCATAATGTGGTGGTGCACCATCTTGCTGGAAAAACTCGGGGAACATGCCAGCTTCAGTGCATAAAGAGGAAAACACATCATCATGTAGCAATTTCAAATATCCAGTGGCCTTGAGGTTTTCATTGATGAAGAATGGCCCCACTATCTTTGTACCCCATATACCACACCATACCATCACTTTTTTGTTCCAACAGTCTTGGAGGGATCTATCCAATGTGGGTTAGTGTCAGACCAATAGCGGTGGTTTTGTTTGTTAACTTCACCATTCACATAAAAGTTTGCCTTGTCACTGAACAAAATCTTCTGCGTGAACTGAGGGTCCTGTTCCAATTTTTGTTTTGCCCATTCTGCAAATTGTATGCGCCGATCTGGGTCATCCTCATTGAGATGCTGCAGTAGCTGGAGTTTGTAATGGTGCCATTTGTGAGTAGCTAATATCCGCCGAAGGGATGTTCGACTAAAGCCACTCTCCAGTGACATGCGGCGAGTGCTACGCTGTGGGCTCTTGCTGAATGAAGCTAGGACAGCCACTGATGTTTGTTCATTAGTGACAGTTTTCATGTGTCCACATTTTGGCAAATCCAACACTGAACCAGTTTCACGAAACTTAGCAAGCAGTTTGCTAACAGTAGCATGGGAGATGGGTGGTCTCGTGGGGTGTCTTGCATTGAAATTTGCTGCAATGACCCGGTTACTGCGTTCACCAGATATCAACACAATTTCGACCCGCTCATCACGTGTTAACCTCTTCGACATGTCAATGGCTGTAAACAAAGAGAAACTTGTAAATAACTCATGAAAGAATACGTTAAAACCAAGAACACCATTGTTTTTCTTGTGAAATTCCCAATAAGTTTGATGTCTCACATGACCCTCTTCCTATTAAAAAAACAAAAGTTGGATCCAAGATGGCCGACTTCAAAATGGCCACCATGGTCACCACCCATCTTGAAAAGTTTGCCCCCTCACATATACTAATGTGCCACAAACAGGATGTTAATATCACCAACCATTCCCATTTTATTAAGGTGTATCCATATAAATGGCCCACCCTGTATATACTGTAGGTAAAACTAATATGTGAGACTCATTACATGCAAAGAAAGATAGTTCAAGCCATGTTTTGTAATAATTGAGATGATTATGGCTTACAGCTCATGAAAACCCCAAATCCACAATCTCAGACAATTAGAATATAGCAAAAAGGTTCAACATTCTAGGCTCAAAGTGTCCCACTCTAATCAGCTAATTAAGCCATAACTCCTGCAAAGGGTTCCTGAGCCTTTAAATCAGGGGTGTTCAAATTCAGTCCTGGAGGGCCAGTGACCAGCACAGTTTGTAATTCACCAACACCTAAACACACCCATTGAACCTAGTAATTAGCAGATTAGTTAAATCAGCTGTGTTTGAGAAGAAGAAGCACCAAACTGTGTTGGACACTGCCTCTCCAGGACTGGATTTGGACACCCCTGCTTTAAATGGTCTCTCTGGGTCCTTGTAGGAAGCACAAGTCTGGTTCAGTAGGAAGCACAATCATGGGTAAGACAGCTGATCTGACAGTTGTTCAGAAAACCATCATGGACATCCTCCATATGTAGGGAAAGCCTCAAAATGTAATTGCAAAAGAAATTGGATGTTCCCAAAGTGCTGTATCAAAGCACATTAATAGAAAACTATGTGGAAATGAAAAGTGTAGAAGAAAAAGGTGCACAAGAAGCAGGGATGACCTCAGCCTGGAGAGGATTGCCAAAAAAAGGCCACGCAAAAGGGGCGAGGCTGGAGTCAGTGCATTAAGAGCCACCACACACAGACGGATCCTGGACATGATAAATGATATTTATGTTTTTGGTCTGTGTAACAAATTATTTGAGTTTCCATTATTTCTTATGGGAAAACTGGTTTTGGTTTACAAGTGTTTTGATATATGAGCCCACTTCTGAAACTAATTATGTTTGTAATCCAAGGTTCCTCTATATATACACTTGAAACCAGATATTTACATACACTTGAAAAAACTATTTTTTCTTTACTGTCGAACATTAAATCAGAGTACACTTTTTCTGTTTTAGATCAATAAATATTAACATATTTTCTGAATTTGTTAAATGTCAGAATTGACGTAGAAATTTTATGTATTTTTTTTATCACGTTCATCAAAGTCAGAAGTATACATACACTAAGTTTATTGTGTCTTTAAACAAAAGGAAAACTCCAGATGCTTCCATTCTGAGCTTAAGAAACTTCTGATAGGTTAATTGATTCCATTTGAGTTAATTGGTGGCACACCTGTGGATGCATATAAAGTCACACCTCAAACACAAAGCCTCTTTCTTTGACATCATGGGAAAATCAAGAGAAATCAACCAAGACATCAGGAAAAGAATTGTGGACCTCCATGAGTGTGGCACATACTTAGGTGCAATTTCCAGAAGCCTGAAGGTCCGACGTTCATCCTTTCAGACAATAATACACAAGTATAAAACTTGTGGAACATTTTTTGGTGTGAAATGTACGAATCAACCCCAGGACAACAACAAAAGACCTTGTAAAAATGCTGGTTTTAACTGGTAAGACAGTGTGATTATCCACAGTAAAACGAGTCCTGTAGCACCATGAGCTGAAAGGTTTCTCTGGCAGGAGAAAGCCATTACTTCAAAACCACCATAAAAAAGCTACAGACAACAGTTTTCAACTGCACATGTGGACAAAAGGCTTAATTTCTGGAGACATGCCCTGTGGTCTGATGAAATAAAAATAGAACTGTTTGGGCAAAAGGTAAATGGTATATTGTATTTGGAGGAAAAAGTGTGAAGCTTTGAAGCTTCAGAACACCATCCACACCAACAACTGTGAAGTATGGTAGTATAAAGTTGTGGGGCTGCTTTGCTGCAGAAGGGACTTGTGCACTTCACAAAATAGATGGCATGATGAGAAAATAAATTTATGTTGATACATTGAAGCAACATCTAAAGAATCACCCAGGAAGTTAAAGCTTGGGCACAAATGGGTCTTCCAAATGGACAATGACACCAAGCGTACCTCCAAATTAGTTACGAAGTGGTAAGAGGGCAACAAAGTCGAGGTATTGGAGCGGCCATCACAAATCCCTGATCTCAATCCTGTAGAAATTTTTTTTGGTCGGCACTGAAAAGGCGAGTGTGAGCAAGAAGGCCTACAAACCTGACCCAGTTACACCAGTTCTGTGTGGAACAAAATTCCAGCAAACTAATGTAGAAAGCTTATGAAAGGATACGCAAAATGTTTGGCCCAAGTGAAACAGGTTTGGGGAAATTGTGTATGTATACTTTTGACTTTGATAAAAGTGATTTAAAAAAAATACATTAAAATTCTCCCTTGCTCGATTCTGACATTTAACTAATGCAAAAAAATCCGTTAATATTTATTGAGCCAAAACAGACAATGTTTACTTCGATTTAATGTTTGACAGTAAAGAAAAAAAGTTTTTGTGTTTTTTTTTTTTTTCGGAAGTGTATGTAAATATCTGATTCATAACTGTATATATAAATGAAAAAATGTATGTACAAATATATAAATAAAAGTCTGTATGTTGGTCAGAAGTCGCTCTTTCTATGATATCTTTATGCTACAGACTCAGAAAATTTGAAATAAAATATTATGTTAATGGTCAGTATTGATCCATATAAAAAATATATAATTTTTTTTTTTGTCATATTACCCAAGCCATATATAATATTATATGGTCATATTACCCTAGTAACTGCAGCTGCAGTTACTGTTTATAATAATAATAATAATAATAATAATAATAATAATAATAATACCTTTCCTCTCCAGAGTCTTACTGCTGTAAGACATAAACATCTTTAATCGATCAATACAGTCATTCTCCAGGAAGTCTTTCCAGTATTTAGCTTCAGTGCCTTTAGGATCCCAGTGGTTTATAAAATTCTGAGCTTTATCATTAGCTGCAGTCCAGGTTCCAGTTGTCAGATCCAGACTGATGAAATCTTCTCCATCATAAGCGTACTGTATGTGTCCTCCTGTGGCGCCGTCATCATCCAGCTCACAGCCGTGCATCCTCTGTACTGTATGCTCTCCTGCACACACACAGTTTAGATGAGTTTTTTTTTTTTTTTCCATTTACACTCAATTCAAAGAATTATTGCTCATTCTAACAGAACAGTGTTACCAAAGCCAACTTGAGCGAGCAAAAGAACAGCTCAATGTTACATGGAAAGCAACTTAAAAAAAGCCCCGTTTCTAACAGAGGTCGGCTACTAAAAACTGCCCCAATTGTTTCATTTCACAGTTTGTGGGCTGGTAGACACTCCAGATACCCACATATACCTAATATAAATATACCCAACTAATCCCAAACCAGCCTAAAACGTGTTCGCCTACCCATTTAAAAAATATGTTTATATTTTATATTAATTGCATTTTAATGACACTCACTTCCATTAAATGCAAACTGATCGAAAAGTGTGTAGTGTAATCTCTAGTGTGAATAAATACTCTCCTTTTTTTTTTTCTTCTTTAAATTAGCATATACACGGACCGGTCCAAAATTCAAAAATCCCCACATGGATGTAACTAAGCAAATAGTTACGAGTTCTCTGCAGTGTGAAATCACACAAGATACACACAATCTTTTTTTTTTGTTTCTGTGGTTGTGTTCGGTTTTTTCTATAACCCAAAACTAATAATAATAAATCGTTATAATAATAAAATAATAAATCAAATAATAAATTTAATACAAATAATTTTCAGAGTTCTACATTATAAAAGTATTGATTGAAGTCTGTCGCCTCCCAGTTAACACACACTAGCAAGGTTTCTATATAAGCACACATTTTTTTTTTTTATAGTCATTGTCCTGTGCTTTGTTGCCGGCACGTGTCTGTGCTGCTTGGGTTGTAAGGGTTAAGATTCACTCCTCATTCAGGACTTTCTCTTTTAAAATAGACAATATAATAATAATAATAATAATAATAATAATAATAATAATAATAATAATAATAATAGTATTAATATATTAATAATAATAATAATAATTATTATTATTATTATTATTATTATTATTAATAATGTTAATAATAATAATAAGATAGGGGGCAGATGTGTAGAGAGAGAGAGAGAGAGAGAGGGAAATAAGTAATGGCAGAAGTGTAGAGGCTAAAATAGAAACTTTGTTGACTGGGAAATAAAGAGAGCTAGTTGATATGATGAAGCAAAGAAAGCTAGACATACAGTGTGTACAAGAAACCAAGTGTAAGGGAAGCAAGACTAAGAACATTGGAGGTGGGATCAAACCGCTATCGTGCAGGCAATAAGTCCATTTCTAATAATGAGGTATAAATGTCATCAGTGCATACGCTCCAACAAAAGCTATGAAGGAGAAAGAAGATTTCTGGAGTGAGCTAAACAAAGTGTGAGTCAGTGGACAAGTGCATGTAGGACGGTTTGGGGACAAAGTTAGTGAGGCCAGATTAAGATGGTTTGGACGTGTGCAGAGGAGGGATGAGGGGTATATCGGGAAAGCATGTTAGAGATGGAGCTGGTGAGGGAGGACTTGTAGGAGGTTGAAGTTATATGGGAAGAAAAAGAAAAAAACGATCATTTTTACAATTAGTGGTAATATATATATTTTTTTTTTTTCAATTTCAGCTTGCTGAAGGTAATCTCTGAGAACAGCAGGTCACCTGTGCTTTATAGTGATGAAAATAAGTAAACATCTAAAAACTGCATGACCTGGGCAACTATGTAACATTATACCAAGATCACAGTCATCTACCTCAATATCAAACATACTGAAGTGTTAGGATACAGTAACCTATTCTAGGGCATGTATTATTTATTTATATGTGCATTTTTAAAAAACCGATTGTGCCTCATGGCCCATGGCCTTCGTAACAAATGCATGAAAATTCTGTAAAACTGGTTTGTTGTTTATTCTTCCTGGTTCACTCACTATATTATACTGCATTCTTCCCATGAGAGAAATATTTGGAAATGATTTAACTTCTTTGAATCATTAGCCTACAATATGACATGACCTAGTCATGATGGCATGATATTTCCTGTGTCTAATCAGGCTTGTCAAAATGGCATGGTGAGTCTCCTGCCTCTGCCTCACAGAGAAATGAATGAAAAAGTATAAGTACACTGTCAAGTCAAGTCAGGTCAATTTGATTTATATTGCGCTTTTAACAACTGACATTGTCGCAAACCAGCTTTACACCATCAAAAGAAGTAACTACACTGTAAACCCGATTAAGTTGGCAAAACTCAAAATATTTGAGGTAATCAGTTACATCAAAATTTTTAAGTAATGACGTTTCCAATTTTAAGTAAACGGAACTATACATTTTTGAGTTTGTTGAACTTGTGCAAATCAAATAAGTTTTTGCAGACCATTCGGCCCGGGAGTCGAACCCAGGTCTTCCACATGGCAGGCGAAACACTCATCACTGCACCACGGGTGCACTATAGAGTTTACATTGGTGGAAGTTTTACTTAAGTTATTGTTACTTACCTACTTACGATTACATAAAATATCAAATGTATCAAACACATAAACCTCAAAAAGTTCTGAATACTCAAAAAGGTCTATTAATCTGACCTAATTGCAATTATTTAAGTTAACAGTACTCAGTGTGTTTAATTACTTTGAGCATTAGGGTTTACAGTGATGAGGGTATTATGAAAAACTGTGTATTCATGCTGGAAGCCCTGAGTGTGTTTTACCTGCAGTGGGATTAAGTCTTCTCTTCTTTTCTAGATTCACAATGACCTGGAACCTGTCTCGCTGCTCTGCCATATACTCTGTCTCACGGTTCCAGTAACCTGGATCATCAGTTTCAATCTTTTTCATCCAATCCGTCTTTGGGATCATTTTCCTGATGTTGCCGTCATAGTACACAACCTGCTCTCCATCCACCAGACCAACAGCAGTGGATTGCCCATTGACAGTGTAGAGGTACTCTAGAGAGTGTCGTCCTGTAAAGGTTCACAGAGGTTGAGAGACTAATCACATATAAAACTATAAAATTGCATATATTGTGAAAAACTCAAGCAGGATGTCACCACCTTTTTTTTGTCAACCGACTTTTTTCAGATTTTTGTTTGTAAAAAAATGTAATAATCATTTATCATTTTCCTTCTACTTCACAACTATGTTCCACTTTGCGTTGGTCTCTCGCATAAAATCCCAACACAATACATTTACATTTGGGATTGTAACGTGACGAGTACGTTTGCAAGGCACTGTAGTAACCTAGTAACCTGCGCAAGGATCTATTCTATAACAGAAACTTCAAAGTACAATTGTCAGTCGCTCTGGATAACAGCTCCTGCCAAATACCTAAATGTAAATGTAACTCTAAATGAACTTCTCCTCTGCAGGAGAGGTAACGTTTTGGTCTTGCTTTCCTGGGAAGGTCTTCATGAGAGACAGCTTCATCATGGTGTTTAATGGGTTTTGCAAATGCACTTGACACAACACTGTTGGAAGAACTGTTCCAGATCAGTCAAAATGACAATGTATTAACATTGTTATTGTAATAACAATGTTTTTAAAATCCTCAGAATTGTTCTAGAACATTGAAAATAAAATGACAAAATAAAAAAAAAAACACTGAATTAGAAGGTGTGTCCAAACGTTTGACTGGTACTTTTATTGATAAATAGGCTTTTTTTTTTTTTTTCGGAATAAAAAATACATATATTTATGAAGTGTGGAATCTGCTATTTAAGAAAATAGACAAACTCTGAAATGTGTGTAATTTGTATGAGACAGAGTTATCTTTGAGACAGACACTTATTTAAATTTAAGTGTTATTAATTAAATAAGAATCTATTAATAATATTTTTGATTAATCAGTTAACTAATTCGTATTAGAGCTGGTTTGCTGACAGAGACAGTGTTTATGTTAAACTCCTCCCAGTGTCTCTGTATCCTGTTACCGGCAAATTATAATAACTGTACAACTGCCTGATTATTTATTTTATTTTTAATAGCCCTACTTTTGAACATTGTGAACAGTTATGGCTAGTGGAATAAACTTAAATGTAATTAAATGTATTAAACGGTATTCATGAAATGTATAAATGATGATATATATGCCATGTAGATTTACTCATGTTGCCTGAGTGATATTAGTAAGAGATTTGTGATTTACAGAGACTAACTTACTGTCTGGTATCTGTATTAAAACCATGCAGCTTTCTAATTATTTATTACTGTATATCTCTAAACTCACCTGCCCATGACAGATGAACAACACATGTGACAGCAAGCAAAATGTTCAGTACAGCACTGCAGTCCTCCATCTTGTCCTGTCGACTGTAGACAAAAGAAATAAATAACTAAATAAAAAAAATATCTCCAAAATCATATTTTATGCTCCATATTATTTTCCTTACCATAATCACAGGGTTTGTCCGGTACAAGTCACGGAACATGCGATCAGGGATTGTCTATCTGATACTTGTTTCGAGTAATGCAGGAAACAGCCATTGTCAAGTCCAGACACGCAAAGTGTGCTAACGAACATCCTCAGGCATGAGCTTGCCCGATGATGCAAGCACTACTTGAAAAACAAAAATCTGCGCTTCTGCAAACTCAGATGCAGTCTGCTTTAGTAAAAAATTTCAACCTACATTCCCGTTATGTTGTTCCCTTACAGTCACATTCATTTAACATGATGAGTTAAATTCTTTCAAAGCAGCAACTCTGCTTTATGTGTGTATTTACTTCTTGCTCACATTGCACGTATAAATGCTCTCTAAGCTTGACAAAGTCCAGCCTGGAAATGAGTTAACATCAAACCAAACACCGCAATAATCGGGGAAAAAAAAAAAAAAAAAACCTGACTTGTCACTAATCTTTCCCTAAGCAGCACAGCTAAAAAAAATAAAAACATTACAGAATGCTCCACCATCTTTTCCTAATGCTTACTGGAAAGAAACTGGAAAGGGACAGGAGTTAAAATGGTTTAGATCCTACCTGTCTGATCGATACCATTTTGTAGATCTAAATGGAGAACTGTCTGGTGTAATGCCAGTGAAATATGAGGTCCCACAAGGGTCAGTTTTAGGACCTTTGCTGTTCTCAATATACATGCTTCCCTTAGGTAACATCATTAGAAGACATGGGATTAGTTTCTTACTAAATTCAGATAAGACAGAGATATTACTCATTGGCCTCAAAACCAGTACACAATTAAACTCTCACAATTCAGCTTGCGATTAGAAGGATGTACTATTACCACCAGCTTGACAATAAAAGAACAGGGGGGTGTTCCAGAAAGCAGGTTATGTGACATACCCGGGTAAGTTTAAGAGTAAGTTAGTGGTTATCCTCAACTTTCGGTTCCAAAAACGGAGGTAACACTCTGGGTATGTTTGTAACCATAGCAACTTGCTCTCTGAAGATAACCTGCTCGGTAGCAGCTTATGTTCCAGGGTAAGTTTGTTTCAGAGGTTTATTGAGCATGACGTGCGCTTTTAATGATGATCCTGTGGACGTGGAGGCACAAATTATACAAGTTTCTTTTCGCCGGGAGAGAGTTATAAGACCGCGTACTGATGTCTTTTAATTTCCTAATGATTATTTGAAAGAGTTATCGGTTTTCAAGGAAATCGTTAATTTACTTAACACATCTCTTGAAACCGCATATTGCTAATGCTCAAAGTAATTAAACACATTGAGTACTGTTAACTTAAATAATTGCAATTAGGTCAAATTAATAGACCTTTTTGAGTATTCAGAACCTTTTGATATTTTAAGTAATCGTGAGTACGTAAGTAACAGTAACCGTCACCTTAAAATTCCACCAAGTAAAACTCTATAGAGCACCGGTGGCTCAGTGGTAAGTGTTTCGCCTGCCATGTGGACGGCCCGGGTTCGATCCCCAGGCCGGCTTGTCTGATGTAGTGACAGCAACAACAATTTATTTGATTTGCAACAAGTTCAACAATCTCAAAAATTTATAGTTCTGTTTACTTAAAATTGGAAACATCATCACTTAAAAATTGAAGTAACTTATTACAGTGTACATAGCAGTTCGGGTTTTTTTTTTTTTTTTGCGTCATGGAATTTTTTGTACAATGCGGGTGATGCAGAGCATGTGGGAAAGGCAACTGTGTGTAGAGCCGTTCACACAGTATGTCTGGCACTTAAACACTTTTTACACATACCGTAAACCCAAAAGTTGGCAAAACTCAAAAAATTTGAGGTAATCAGTTACATAAATTTTTTAAGTAATGATGTTTCCAATTTTAAGTAAACTATATAGGCGAAACACTTACCACTGAGCCACCAGCACTCTATAGAGTTTAAGAAGGTGGAATTTTAAGGTGACGGTTACTGTTACTTACGTACCTACTATTACTTAAAATATCAAAAGGTTCTGAATACTCAAAAAGGTCTATTAATTTTACCTAATTGCAATTATTTAAGTTAACGGTACTCAGTGTGTTTAATTACTTTGAGCATTAGGGTTTACAGTGTATAATAAAAGGGAAGCCGATGTCAAATGTGCTATTTAATACTCTCACGCATTTAGTTGCGGTAAGTTAACCCAGCTTTCTGGAATACCCCCCAGGGCGTAATATTAGACAGTAACTTCCTTTGAAAATCATATTTCCAATACCACAAAAACAGCCTTTTTCCATCTTAGAAATATTGCCAAGCTTAGGAACATTTTATTCGTATCTGTTACGTGTGCTGCGCGTGGATGGAAGGGGAGGCATATTGCAGAGGTGATAGCGGGTGAAAGTATTTTAATGAACACAAAGAAACAAATGGGAACAAAACATGAACTTAAACAGGAGACAAACTAAACATAACACACTAGGAGATAACACAAAGGCTAGGAGATATACAGGCTAGGAGATACACAAAGGCTAGGAGAACACAGAGCTAGGAGCTACACAGGGAAACAAGCAAACCACTTGACTTGAGACAGCAAAACCAAAATGAACAGATGCAAGACACAGACTAGTGGTGTAGCTGTCACAGATAAAGTGTATTTTTCTTCTGAATATTTGTGGTCACATTTTGAAATACCTTTGTGTTTGTTATAAATGGTGTATAATATTCAACTTCGTATTTGTAATCGTTCATTTGATTTATATAATGATATGGAAATTGTGCCACCTACAGGAGAAAACGAGTAGCGCTACACTGAAAAGTCATGTGGTTTTTATTAGCTATGTGTACACAGAAAAGACACGAGGTTGCAAGTGTGTTGAGAGTGCAAGATGAAGCAAAGTGTTGTTTAAAATACATCTCTTAATGTCTCCTGAATCCTGACTGGAAGGCACACGGTATGTTTGTTTATATTTTGATTATCATGCCTTTGTAATGTACGGTAAAATTTGTATTGAGAAGTTTTGAAATACGTTATATGACTAATTGAACTGCGGCATGCCGCATTCACTTCACAATCTGTCATTTTAATATTATGTGATTGTAATATTATTTAGTTTCATGTTCATAGTTTTTTCACTGCGGCCATTTGATGTTTGTGAAGTTGACTGTCCTCACTTTGAGAAGATGTCATCAAAATTAGAAAGTATCGAAGGCATCAGCTGAAAAGTGATTTTTCTGGTCAGGAAAAAATCTTCGGGAGCCGTTGTAAGTGGAACTCAGGAACATTTATATTCAAACTAATGTGCAACCTCGGTTCAGGTGAGCACTCCCATCACCTGACCGAGGTGCATTCTGGGACATGAAGTTCATAAACACAATAGCAAACAACAGAAAACCAAAGGAATCAAAATGTAGTCTCCGGGCGCTTTGAACTGTGTCATGCAAACGCTCACCCCACTTCATTGGACCCTTTACCATCACTTTACATGTGGTTCCATCTCACCTTTTGTGTTTCCCAGACATACCATATTGTATCATATCTGTTAAATTTTCTCTGCTCTGATCTTCCTCACTTCCCTGACCACGCCTACCACACACCGGAGGCTCAATCATGAATGATTACCACCAGGATTTAAGGAAGCTCTGTTTTCACTTTTTTATAATTATTTCATGCATTCATGTTATTAAATGCAGAGGTTTTATTTTACAGTTCAGTTTTCCAGTATCAACAGAGTATAACATGGTGATGACATTCCTAATGTTTCTGTAACATTTCACACATAAATCTTCACAGTAATATTAAAAAGAATACATTTTAATAAAATAAAATTTCACCAATAAAATTAAGGAGGTATCATTTAATATTCTGCCTAACATTTACTTCGTTCAGATTTTCAATGTGACATTGATGTTTCATTTTTGTTCTGCTCACACTGAAACTGTGCCTCATTTATTTCAAAGAATAGTCCGTCTTTAATCTGCTTTAATCTTTAATGTGGACTTTTACATATTACAGAGACACGTGTTGTTATTCCTCATTATTGGATCACACTAACAGTAACTCGATGAGTCAGGTACATTTCATCTAGACTGGACTACTATACATGACTGCTGTAAACTCTGCACTCCACCAGATGTCGCAGTGACATCAGCATTTGATAAAACACAAAGTGAAAGAGGTGTCACACGCTTCATGTGGCTTCATCTGCAATCACTGCTTTAGACCTGTGAACTGAGCGAATATTCTTCTTCTTCAAAGTTTTTTTTTTTTCTTCAACTTTCAGAGAATCTATTATCAAGAATTGTTGATTTACATGAAGCTGGATTACAAAGTGATATCAATGCCTTTAGAAATTCACCATCTACAGTTCACAAATCAAGGCACATTGGGACTGTGGCTAGTGTGGGTTCTCTACTAAAAAAATGGCGCTCAGTCAAAATGACCTGGAGAGCACAAACAAGACTCATCAATGAGGTAAAGAAACAACTCTGAGTGACAACCAAACATTTGAGTGCATCATTGGAACTGGCTAACATCTGTGTTCATGACTCTACAGTAGGTACAACATTGAACAAGTAGGGAGTCCATAGCAGGACACCACAAAGGAAGCCACTGCTCACTTAAAAGAACATTGCTGCACATATGAAGTGCATGAAAGCGCACACTGACACTTGTCAACACAAAATATAGGATGACCCAAAACCCTACACGAGTAGCCTTTCTAATTACACATGATACAATCTAAAGGCTCACTGTGTTAACATTTACTTTGTTTAAATTCAATACTAATAAAATTTTATTGTACATTTGTACTGTCATTTTAGTACTGTGATTATGAATTCGTTTAAGTACAATGTTACACTTGATTTTATCCGCTACTACATGCAGCTCTAAAGGAGCTGCGGCTCATTAATCCTTGAGAGAATGAACTAAGGTCTGACGCGTCGGTCTATAGTTATATAGCGCCACTCAGTGGTAAAAGCCAGCAAACGCATACCGTTGCCGTGAGGTGCGGCGACAAAACTAGAAAACCGCTCGTCACGCATCTGTAAGACTGAACTATTTGGAAAGAACATGCAGCACTACATATGATGTAAAAAGAGCACTGAAGATCATGATGAAAACTATGGTGGAGGAAACATCATGATTTGGGCCTGCTTTGCTGGACCAGGGCGTGGCCAGCTTGTAGTCATTGAGGGGGAGATGAATTCCCTAGTGTAAAAAAATTCTTCAGAATAATGTGATCAACATTTCTTGATCATAAATCCTCTAAAAGCTCTTTTTGGTGAGGCATGGCCCGCATTTGCGTATTCTTCTTGTGGAGAGCAATCTACAAGGGTTTGAGTGGTTTTTGTCAGTCAGAGTATCTCTAGTCCACACCTCCAAACCTTTCTTAACAAGACTCCAGGTATGCTAACACCTGACTCTAATTAGCTTTGTTGAGGTCATTAACTCAAGGATTCACACATGTTTGCCTCTAACACTACGTAGTTTTTAGGATTGTTCTTAATAAAGATATAAAAAGATCAGATTTATTTTGTGTTATTATTTTAGACACATTAGATTTGTCAATACTCTTGACTTAGATGATCACAAGAGTGATCAGATCACATTTTATCTTAAAATAATGCAGAACACCATGAAATTCCAAAAGTTTCACATACTTTTTCTTGCCACTGTATTTCTTCCAACTACAGATCACCAGAAACATCTGTTTCGTGTTTATAAAACAGTACATGATATATAAGATTATGCACACACTTTACTTTGGGCAACTGAAGAATAGACAACATGTGAATCCACCTTTTCTTTGTGTGTTTTCATTTTAGAAAGCTGCAGTGCGGCGTAATGCACAGAGTGAGATTTAGCAACCTGCAGAAACAAAGAAGACAAATAAATAAATAGTAATAAATAAATGTCTCTAAATGTTTTATTGAGCTAGTGTGAGAATTAATAGTGATCATAAAGCTGTTATCAGAGAACCTTGAGTATCTTTTTCTTTGAAGGTATTTTTCTTCATTCCTCATGTATCTATCAGGTATAATATTTATTACTTTACTTTAAAAAAATATTATATCAATCATTATTATAGTTATTGGCGTGTGGTCACTTGAATTAACAAATTTAATCTAAATCGTACAACTCAACAGCAAGCAGTCTGCAAATAACATAAATGTGATATTAACCGAATATTTTGAGAGAAGGTAATGATGATAAAAAGCTCAATAAAATACTAATAACTAGTAAAAACAGAAAATAAATACTTTCATTTAAATAATGAGCCAAATAGTTTAAATAATAATTTTTTCAAATGAATAGATCTTTAAGGAGGTCAATTTTTTAGCGTCTTATTTTTTTCTTTAGTTTTATAAACATGTTTTTAAATCAACATTTTAAGATAATTTAAAAAAATCTTTGAATAATTAACAAATTTGTATTTAAAATCGACAGTGATGTGATTCTGTTAAAATATGTGCAATTTTACACATTTAAATTAAATTGTTTTGCAATATTAAACATTTTAGATATACATTTTCTTGAAAAATGACAAGAATTAAAAATAGTTCTTGAGCTCCACATATACTAATATATTAAAAGCAAAATGAGAATGTGAAAATATTTGGGGGGAAATACTTTACACACTTTACTAAGACTTGATTAAGTCAGAGCTATACTGCAAACAAGAAGAAACGACTGGATCCTGTATCGCTGCGGAATATTACTGAACTGAGGATTTCCCAGAGCTGCTTGAATTGTTACAATACATTAAAATCCTTATTAATTTTCTGTGTTTTATTTGTCATTTGCCTTTAAATAAAAACTTTTTACTAAGTGGTTAAAATTTTCTCATCATCAGAAAAAAAAAAAAAAAAAATAGATCGGTATAATCAGTCTAAGTTACTCAGATTTACCTCAGTGTCTTCTACTGCAGCACCTAATGCAACACAACACCATTATTATTATTATTATTATTATTATTATTATTATTATTATTATAGGAGTAATAATTGACCTGTGTTAACTTTTCTATGCTTCAGTATAATGAAGATCAGGACAGAGAAAAGAATTACAGTCGCTGAACCAAACCCCACAGTCAGCATGAAGAACACAGCAGAAGAGATACAGCCTGGAGATAAAACCAGAACATTTATATCATTAAACCTGCATAAGATTCTAATTTAAAACGTACAGAAGCCTCTGAGGAAAAAAAGAGCCAACCTGTTTCTTTGCTCTCATAAAAGTCTATATTTCCCTCTGAAAAAAGATACAATCATTTTACAACTTCAGTCATCTTCACTTTTACGAAAACTATTGACTCTATTATAAAAACTATTATAAATTCACCTTTCACATGTAACAAGGTCGAGTTACTAAAGTTAACTTGGCTCAGTTCCATGTAGCTGCAGTAGTAGAGTCCTGTATCAGAGGGATTTACTGCAGTGATGGTGAGAGACGTGTTCTTGCCATGAACAGACATCACTATTCTCTCACTCTCATTTTTGAGACTTTTCTCAAAGAAGAAGTGACACGCTACTGACGGAGCTGAATTTATAAACTTTTTACACCCAAGAAGAAGTGGAACTGAATCACTCGTGTGTTTAAACCAGTAGATGTTTCCTGTAAGAGTCAGGTCATGTTGGCACGAAATAGTGACTTTATCTCCAGCTTCTGCCTCCATAGATAAAGAGCACAGAGTCTCTGAGAGCAAACCTGCAACACACACACACACACACACACACACACACACACAATTTATAACACAGCACAGATTTTATATTTATCTACTATATGATTTAAAGTAAAAGAAAACATTATCTTTTTTTATTTTTAAAATGGTGTATTCTCTGTAACACAAAATATGAATGATTTGATTTTTAATTACACAACCATTTAATGTATATAATAGATCGGAATGTAGTAAATCGATCATTAAGACGAATAAGACTTACCCATGACACAGAGAAACAAAGGCAGAGCTTTAACCTGAACCATTGTGTATCAGCGCGAGAGACAAAGAGGAAACGGTCTGATGGGTAAAACTCACACTGGTGTATCTGTGTCTGTGTGTGAGGGGTGTGGAGAGATATGCCGCCTACAACAAGTAGGAAAAGTATAAGTTAGCCTTTTAAGTTAGCCAATAGGCTGACATGACGAAAACAAAATGTAACCTAAACTGGATATATTGTCTTACGCTTCAGTAAGAGGTAATCTGAAATAAATAAATAAATAAATAAATAAATAAATGCCACACAATTGCTCTACTCAATTGAATTATCCAAATAATTCAATCAATTTAACAATTTTAAAAGTCATAATCTGGAGACTCCAAATGTGTTGAATGTGCTAAAATGTATTTATTTATATAATTATCATCAGTAGTGTGAACCTGCCTATAAATGTGGCACGGCAGTCAACAATTAGACAACACTTTAACACAATTATTAGAAACATGATCTTTCTGCTTCTTCTTCTACTTCATCATCATCATCATCATCATCATCATCATCATCATCATCATCATAATCATCTTCTTCTTCTTCTTCTTCTTTTTAAATTGAACAGTGGAAAACTAGTGCATGTTAGTGTGACACACAGGTGAGGGTGTCAGTTCTCGCAGTTAAACATAAGCATCAAGCACGCGAATATTCCGTGTCTCAGGTCTGTGGTCGGAAAACAGTCAAACGCTAAACAATGTCTGTCTGTGTTCGAGCTACAGCTTGTGGTTTAAGAGAAGTCTTCACATGACTACAAGACAGTTCAACTGATTACCGTGCGTTTGCAAAGTAAGCTTTTAGATCACATTTACTTTAAGTAACTTTTCGAACTTATTCTAAATTAAATTTAAAACCAATATAATTTCCCCTTTTTACTTCATGAAGCAGTACAAAATATCCGATAGTAACAAAATATCGTAGAGGATTTGCTTTTCAGATTTGTTAAAGTTCTAAAACTTTAACAAATCTCCGCCCCCAGCTCCAACCAACCCCACCCTGTCTTCTCGATTCCTAACATCGTGAGTATAAAAACCAATATACAAAACCACAGCAATGTCCATAAGGTGTTTAAGATTGAAACAAACAAACACACACACACACACACACATCTGAATCTCTCTCTTACCCCCTCACTCTGCTTGCTGCTCAGACACAACAGTAATTAGACATATTCTCACATGCTCCATGGTGCCACTCACCTGTCCGTCACTCCATTTACAGAACAGTACACGACCACCGGTCACTCTCTGTGTTACATCTTTATTTATCTTTCGAAGGGCTCAAAAACTCTACTACCCTGGTAAAAAATCATGGCGGTCAGAAATAATTCACCTCTTAAAAATGCCCCTGAATTCACTGTACAAATCATGCCGTAGACTATAATGAGGTTTGTAGAATGAACACACACTGAAAAAAAAAAAAAAAAAAAAAAGGAAAAAAACACTTTTGGACCACTTTGGTGAAACTGCCATGCTGCACTTAGTTTTCAAAATTTCTTTCAGACACACGTGCAGAGAGGAGGGGAGGCTTCGGTGACTGGCTCAAGCCACACCCCTTCAAAACTCTCCTCTCTCTCTCTCTCTGATATCACCGACAGCAACTGAAGCATTTCACCCCACCTCACAATTTCTCCAGGAATTCTATCTTGTCCTCTAGAGAACTCATTGTGCACAGGGTAACATGAAGCCTGTAGCCTATTCCATGGAGCTCAGTGCACCAGGCAGGGTACGCCCTGGATCCGATGAACATTCTTCACAGTGTGTGTCTGTGTGTGTTTGGGTGTGTTTGCACACAGACACACACACACACACACACACACATGCACTTGCTAAAACACTGACAAATTAATGTCAGCATCTGACACTGACCAAGGTAGGGAAGCTCCCTGACTCCAATAACTGACAATAACACAGTCTGACTCCCAGAACAGTGATTACTGTTGAAGTAACTCACTTGGCAAATCTTACAAAGTTAGAGAGGTTTGGACATGTGCAGGGGAGGGATGATGGGGCTTCCAGGCAGGAAGAGAAGAGCAAAGCCCAAGTAGAGGTTTATGGATGCGCTGAGGGAGGAGGATGCAGGAGAACGGCGTGACAAGAGAAAATTTACTAGACGGAGTTAGATGGAGACAAACGCTGTCTGCTGTGGTGACTCCTAATGGGAGCAGCCGAAAGAAGAAGATTCTCTACTGATTCATATTCTGTTTGGAGCATACGACTGGTGGACACTTCCAGGTTCTTAACTGTAGCGTCTATGTTGCTTTTGACATGAAACACCTTGAAAACTAAGGGCACTTTCTCACTGAGGTCTGGGAAGTGCTTCTGCGAAGACTTGGCGCTGGGACCAGTTGATTTTTGTCTGTGAGCATGCAAGTGTTCCAAGCTCAGGAACCAATCCCTGGACCGATTGCAGAGGTGGTCTCATGTGTTCTCGAGCACGGTAGGTGGGAAAGGTGTTCGCACTCATGCTTAAAAAAAGGACGTGACTGGCCTAAAGGTAAACCAATTTGGGAGATCACTCAAAATCACTAAAGTGGTGTAAAAGTGTGAAAAGTGGTGTATGAAATGTGAAAAGTGCTACAAGACTTCCCTTACTTAGTACTGTTGCTTATGAAACCACTGAAGAATTACATATTTTATGCAAAGTAATAATACTAATAAAAAAAAAAAAAAAGAACAAAGAAGATTTTAAACAAACAATTGTTATATAGAGTGGAAAGTCAGCAGTGAAAACTTAACAAACCCAACTACACTGAATAGCTGAAGATTTGACTAATAACAGTTTTATCTCAGTCTTCACCTCTGCAGTCTCACTGAGCCTTTGCCAAGGATTTGTGATCATTTTTGTGATCGTCACAGATTTACAGTATGATCTGTGACTCAGATTCATATTCTTGTCTGAGAGCAGACAAACCTAATGTGGTCTTCTGCTGTTTGTAACCCAGCCGCCTCAGTGTTTGATATTGATTGAGTGACTACAGACTTCCTGTCAGCTCAGACCAGTCTGGTTTCTCACTCTCCTCTGATCTCTCTTATCTTCATGGTGTTACAGGCTGCAGACCAGAAGTTGAGAGACTGGCAAAAGATCAGAAGTTTGTGAAACCTAAACCAGCCTGTCTCTCAACAACCTCCAAGCCACAGACATCACACTTTGCCCTATTCTGAACATTAACTGAAGCTCGAACTGTATGTGCAAGAGTTTATACAATGTGCTTATGCTCGGCTGATTAGACAACTACATGAACTAGTGGATGGTGTCATCTCCACATTATGTAGTGCAGTGTGAGGCCATCAACTGTGACAAAGGGGATTTTCTAAAAGGATTCCAGAGTTGGGTTCAACAATGGCACAAATGCATAGTTTGTGATAGAGACTATATTAAGTATTACCTTTGTATAGAGAAAAGGTTACTCTATTGTACCAAGCAATTTGAAGCACTAAAGTCAGTTCATTAAAAGGTTAAGTCTTTTATAATTAAGATTATGATAATGAAGGTGATTTTTGACAGACGTGAGACGAGCCTGACAAGGGATCTTCTTGGTCAGTAGGTATTGTTGATTATGAAGACTGATTTTAACTGAGGCAAGTGAGGCCTACAGTTCTTCAGATGTTGCTCTGGGTTCTTTTATGAGCTCATGGATTAGTCATCATTGTGCTCTTGGAGTATTTTTGGTGGTTTGGCCACTCCTGGGACGGTTCACCACTGTTCCAAGTTTTTTTCCATTTGTGGCTAATGGCTCTCACCATGGTTTGCTAAAATCCTAAAGCCTAATTTTAATTCATACATAAAGCAAAATTTTAACTTGATAAATGAGCAAAGTTTTGATATTTGAGTAGTATGCATGCACTTTGTCTGCCATGCAGCACATGATTACAACTGAGCCAATGGTTCTTCCTTCTAGCACTGTGGGATTGTGGGTAATCGTCTCCCATGCTCAGTCTCAATGCGTGGATACGTCACGCGTATAGTCAACATCCGTGTGCGCATGTACTCTTTATTAACATTGTGACCATGTGTATGTGCATGCATAAAACAAATGTCATTAGAGAGGTTTCTTGTTAGTTTCTGAATCTCTATGTGTGTGTGTGCGCGCGTGTGTGTGTGTGTGTGTGTGTGTGTGTGTGTGTGTACCCCTCCTTCCTCCTCTTTCTGTTCGGTTCTCAATAGTTTAGTACTTATTGTAGTAAGGGGCATTGGTGACTCAGTGGTAGGTTTCTCGTCTACCATGCAGAAGGACCGGGTTTGATTCCCAGCCAATACCCAAACCCCAGACACTGGATTCAGTGCTAGTCCCATGGCCAGATCAAATGAGAGGGTGGCATCAGGAAAGGCATCTGACATAAAACCTGTGCCAAGTTGCTGTGTGGATCAGTTGGTCCGCTCGACGGGAGCAAACGAGAGACTAATAACAGTTGTTGTTATTTTGACTAAACTATTTTCACCTGTATTGGAGTAACATTTAATCAGAAGTATGTATACTTTTACTCAGAAACACATCAGTGTAGGTTGATTATTTCTGACAGTAAAGTGCAGAGGTGGAAAGAGTAATAAACCTTTGTACTCAAGTACAAAAGTTACTTCAGTGAAATTTTACTGAAATATAAGTAAAGTTAACATTATAAAAATCTATTCAAGTAAAAAGATGCTAATTAAAAATTTACTCAGAGTAAAGGTTACAGAGTTATTTTTTGTAATAGCGGGCTGGAATGGGGGATTCTAGTGTAGTTCAAAAAAGTCAAGCGGATATAAATCTCAAAGTAGCTGTTTTTAATTGAAGGAACACCTTAATAAATATAATAAAGCTGCACAATAAAACCGTTGCCTTTCTTGTGCTTAAAATCAAAGTGGTCGCTTAAATATGGTGTGACACTTTGCGCTGGATAGCCGAGTGAAAAAAGAGCTCAGAGCCGAGAATAACGTTAAGAACAAAACGTTTATCGGCCTCTTTCAGCGTCACACAATTATAATACAAAACATAAAGTAAAAGTAAAGAAAATGGTAAAAGAATAGAGCGTTTCGGAGGCGAGCAGCACACCTGAGCTCCTACTCCGTTCTCTCTTTCTCACACACACCCCTGCAGCGCACACACTGGGGCGGAAACTGTTAAATATGCGTTTACATTTATTTTATATACAATTTATATTAAAGGAAAATAAATATGTAAAGCATGTTAGACCAGTGAGATCAAATACAGAAGCAAAATACAAAGTGGACTAATTCATTAGTGTTTTCAGAAGGTGGTGCATTATTATATGTTTAAGAACCCTTTTCACTCTTACCCCAGGCTAAGCCCTGACATACAGTACTGTCCAGCTCTCTATAAGACTGTGAGGTTAATGATCCTGGAGGATTCTGGGTAACTGAGTTCTCCCACACGGCTCTCTCCCTGTGCACCTGTGTCTCCCTCTGCTGGCAGCCGGTGGTACATACAGCATGGCCTTTTATAACATTAGATCTCACAATGAGCAAAGAATTTCCTGCTGAGGGTTTGTTAGAGCAGGTTACAAGAACAAGAGCTGGATTTGACTAGATGATTAACTGCATAAGTGTGAAGAGCTTCAGGTCTGCGCTGGAAAGAGCAGGAGCGAGTGACTCTAGGAGCCTGTGGCAGGGACTAAGGACAATAACGGATTATGAAGCACCAACATCCGGTGTGACGAACGCGGTCATGACTCTGGCAGATGAGCTGAACAACTTTTATGCTCGCTTCGATGCTGCAGCTAAAGACGCTAGCGTTGCTAATGCTACGCCAATACACTGGACTAAAACACCTCTGCATTTTTTGCACACACAGAACAGACAATTATGTCAAACGCACATTTGCACATATATGCACATTTGCACACTTCAAGGACTTCTTTTCACACCCCCCTCATCTCATTTTCGTCAAATACTACCTCAATATTTGTACAGACTTAAGTTTTATAAGTTGTAATATATTATATGTCAGATTTTCTATATATTTTTGAAACTTTTTGCTGGAATCTTGTTTTATAGTTTAACTCCTATATTTCCATTTGTAAAAATTTAAGGTCACGGGGCGGTCGTATAAGCATTTCACTGCAGATCATACTGTGTATGACTGTGTATGTGACAAATAAAATTTGAATTTGAATTTGAGCGTCAACTGCCATGGACAAAATAACTTGTATGAAGTGCAATTATCATAAATAAATATGATATGAGAATATTAGTCTCTTTTAGCTTTTAAATGCAACTAAACACTAAACTTACACTTAACTTACCTTAATATCACAAACATCTGTAAGCTACATAAGGCAGTATTTTAGGCACCGGGAGCAGGAGTGTTTGTGCTAAATGACATTATAGATAGCAGTGTCATAAACTAACCAAAAACTGAACCAAATAGCTATCATGACATGAAGCTATCCAAAACGAGGTGAATATATTATAAACATTTACACCACAACTGATACTGACAACCATCTGTAATCTACATACTGTAAGGCGTTAGCTTAACCACCTGTGAGCTAACCTGTTTGTGGTAAGCTACATAAGGCAGTATGATAGCATGATTTAGCAGTGTTATCTACATGCTAACCAAACCTATGTAAGTTTCACATAAACTGGCAAAAACTTGTGAGAAAATGAATTAATATTAGTTTTATATTATCAGAATAAGGATTATATAAGATTTAAAAACTTACCCATGGTAACAGCTTGCTGGATTCTCCTCCTTTCTTCTCTGTTGGAGTCTCAGTGTTGTTCTGAGGTAAATCTAAACTCCTCCCACTGTTCAGAACATTCCGTAGAGCTTCAGAAACCTACACAGCGCCTAACATCTTCCACACGCGAAGGAAACTTATCGGATCTACTGTGTGTGTGTGTGTGTGTGTTTGGGGGCGTGGCCTTGTATGTAGATTACCCTGACTGTTTCCCAGTGAACAGCGTGTGGGCGTGTCCTGTCTCAGGTCATTATCAGTGAATGAAGTGTGGCAGAAAGACTGTCTCTCTCCTTAGATTCATATGGATTACATAAACTGAGAACATTTATTTTTGATTAAGCTTGCTACAATTAAAAGTAAACCTTTTAAGCTTTCTATAGATATATACAGGTCCTTCTCAAAAAATTAGCATATTCTGATAAAGTTCATTATTTTCTGTAATGTACTGATAAACATTAGACTTTCATATATTTTAGATTCATTACACACAACTGAAGTAGTTCAAGGCTTTTATTGTTTTAATATTGATGATTTTGGCATACAGCTCATGAAAACCCCAAATTCCTATCTAAAAAAATTAGCATATTTCATCCGACCAATAAAAGAAAAGTGTTTTTAATACAAAAAAAAGTCAACCTTCAAATAATTATGTTCAGTTATGCACTCAATACTTGGTCGGGAATCCTTTTTCAGAAATGACTGCTTCAATGCGGCATGGAGGCAATCAGCCTGTGGCACTGCTGAGGTGTTATGGAGGCCCAGGATGCTTCCATAGCGGCATTAAGCTCATACAGAGTGTTGGGTCTTGCGTCTCTCAACTTCTCTTCACAATATCCCACAGATTCTCTATGGGGTTCAGGTCAGGAGAGTTGGCAGGCCAATTGAGCACAGTAATACCATGGTCAGTAAACCATTTACCAGTGGTTTTGGCACTGTGAGCAGGTGCCAGGTCGTGCTGAAAAATGAAATCTTCATCTCCATAAAGCTTTTCAGCAGATGGAAGCTTTTTCCCCTAACAGAGCATGTACTGAGTTTTGCATGTACTTTCATACTAAACTAGTACCGACATTACCACTTCAAATACATTATCATTATAAAACTGGTTAAGGTTAATACAGACACATTGTGTTTAGGCAGCTTTCCTTTGGTAACTCAGGAGGAAAGTACATGTCCAAATAAATGACAAGAACATTCCTCAACATAAAAACACTGACGTAAGTGCATCTTCGATTAAAATTAGAAGCAAAAATAATTTTTAAATAAATAGGAAATAGCGAAATGCTGGGCAAGGCACTAAGGTAACAGGAAATAATAGGAAAGTAAACACATTATTATGGGATGTAGTCAGACTGATCAGTAGCCAGAACATTCTGAATATACAACAGTGCAACAGGTTTACAAAAGTCTGTCTCGCAAAAGTCCAATCATCATTCAGTCTCTTTGGTCATCATTTTCATGATTAAATTAATACTGTAGACTCACATGCGAGGTCCTAAACTCCATCCTCATCTCGCTCTCCTAGAAGTACAGACAGACAGAAACAGGATGAGCTCTGAGCTGAGACTGAATGTTACTTCAGGCTTTTCTGCTGGACTTTCACTCCACACACAGAGTTTTATTCCATATTACACTGTAAACTACATCATGTCTTACTCTCTCAGTTCAGAACTATTCTGTTCTGTGAATAAAAGATACCTGTTCCTGTCGTCCCCCAACCAAATTTCCTCTTCATACAGACCACAATTCCAGCCCCAACCGCAACAAGAGCGATGAGAGCCACGGATACAGCAGTGATGATAGCAATTGGTGCTCCACCTGATCCTCCACCTGTTAAATCAGCACAGAGTCTTTATTATCTGCTGCAGCAAGAAATCAGCTTTCACTCTCTACAGCTCTAGTTTATTAGGACCTTTTGGTACTTCTCGCACTAACTCCTTCTCCAAGCTGCTGTGCTGAACCACGCAGGTGTAGGTGTGTTTCTGCAACTCCTCAGCTGGGACTTTCAGAATGCTTCTCTTCTGGAAGCTTCCATCCTGGTTGGGTAACGTCTCTCTGAGCTCCACGTCCTCATGCACGTCCTCTCCGTCCTTCTGCCAGGTGATGTTTAGTGCTTTGGGGAAGAAACCTGTAGCGTGACACACCACCTCTGGAGAAGGAGACAAGTGTTTCTGGAACACTGACACCTCGGGAGGAACTGCAGAGACACACAGAGACATCACTATCACAACACTGTGTCAGTATTATTAATGTACTGTGGAAATAACTACAGTGTGTGTACATGTGTGCTGTAGGGACCAATACTATAATTACTGTGTATAGTAATGTACTGCTCTCTGTATGTGTAGGGATGTGATCATTGTGTTCATACAATTTTTTAGCTTGAATTTTTATAGCTGTGACTTTTCCATAACCTGTCATCAAATATATATATATAAGTGAGTACGGAAAGTATTCAGACTCCCCTTAAATGTTTCACTCTTTGTTATATTGCAGCCATTTGATAAAATAATTAAAAGTTTTTTTTTTTCTCATTAATGTACACACAGCACCCTATATTGACAGAAAAACACAGAATTGTTGACATTTTTGCAGATTTATTAAAAAAGAAAAACTGAAATATCAAATGGTCCTAAGTATTCAGACCCTTTGCTGTGACACTCGTATATTTAACTCAGACGCTGTCCATTTCTTCTGATCATGCTTGAGATGGTTCTACACCTTCATCTGAGTCCAGCTGTGTTTGATTATACTGATTGGACTTGATCAGGAAGGCCACACACCTGTCTATATAAGACCTTACAGCTCACAGTGCATGTCAGAGCAAATGAGAATCATGAGGTCAACTGAACTGCCTGAAGAGCTCAGAGATAGAATTGTGGCAAGGGACAGATCTGGCCAAGGTTACAAAAAAAATTCTGCTGCACTTAAGGTTCCTCAGAGCACAGTGGCCTCCATAATCCTTAAACGGAAGGTGTGTGGGACGACCAGAACCCTTCCTAGAGCTGGCCATCCAGCCAAACTGAGCTATCGGAGGAGAAGAGCCTTGGTGAGAGAGGTAAAGAAGAACCCAAAGATCACTGTGCCTGAGCTCCAGAGATGCAGTAGGGAGATGGGTAGTAGAAGTCAACCATCACTGCAGCCCTTCACCAGTCGGGGCTTTATGGCAGAGTGACCCGACGGAAGCCTCTCCTCAGTGCAAGATACTGTACATGAAAGCCCACATGGAGGACTCCAAGATGGTGAGAAATAAAATTCTCTCGTCTGATGAGACCAAGATAAAATTTTTTGCCCTTAATTCTAAGTGGTATGTGTGGAGAAAACCAGGCAATGCTCATCACCTGTCCAATACAATCCCAACAGTGAAGCATTGGGCTGGAAGCATCATGCTGTTGGGGTGTTTTTCAGCTGCAGGGACAGGACGACTGGTTGCAATCGAGGGAAAGATGAATGCAGCCAAGTACAGGGATATCCTGGAAGAAAACCTTCTAAAGAGTGCTCAGGACATCTTTAGACTGGGCTGAAGGTTCACCTTCCAACAAGACAATGACCCTAAGCACACAGCTAAAATAAGGAAGGAGTGCCTTCACAACAATTGAGCATTTCTGGAGAGACCTGAAAATGGCTGTCCACCAACGTTTACCATCCAACCTGACAGAACTGGAGAGGATCTGCAAGGAGGAATGGCAGAGGATCGCCAAATCCAGGTATGAAAAACTTGTTGCATCTTTCCCATAACGACTCATGGCTGTATTAGATCAAAAGGGTGCTTCTACTAAATACTGAGCAAAGGGTCTGAATACTTAGGACCATGTGATATTTCAGTTTTTCTTTTTTCTTTTGTGTTTTTCTGTCAATATGGGGTTGCTGTGTGTACATTAATGAGGGAAAAAATGAACTTAAATGATTTTAGCAAACAGCTGCAATATAACAAAGAGTGAAACATTTAAGGTGGTCTGAATACTTTCAGTACCCACTGTATATACAGTATATATTTTTCACAATTTGTTTTTTATTTAGTATTTTTAGTTGCGCTTTTTAAAAATGTACACTAGTGAGGTATAACATTATGACAACTGGCCTAGTATTGAGTTGGTCCACTTAGTGACAGAGACACTGTTATCTTCTTTTGCACTCACAGTACAACGCATTTAGAACCGGACCCATGCTGGCTGAGTGAGATTCTGGAAACAACTGGAAAACAAATTCAATGACCTCAGGGCCAGGATTAAGTTCCAGAGGGATATACATTACTACAGCGTCCTACACTTCTTGCAGGCATGGTTTAACCCCGCACTGCTGGAGTCCTTCTCAGTTCATTGTATGGAAAACAATGGAATCGGGAAAGTCAAGCGGAGGCAGCATAAGTCTAACAGCAGCTGGTGCAATAGTACTAGCACCCCTCATACATTCCTGCACACTCAACCTTGAGCTTCTTACCATCAAATATCGACCTTTCTACGTTTCTCGGGAATTTACTTCTGGCATAGTCAGTGCCATTTATATTCCACTTCATGCGAACATGGACACTGCCTTTACGTGAACTACTTCCTTATGAGACTATCACCCAGCACCAGGACTCTTATCAACACATCACCTGCCCCACTAGGGATTGAAAGACTATTAGACCACTGCTACGCTGCTGGAGTTTCTTCTGAGCTCAGCCTCATCACCATCCTTAAAAAACGTAGTAAAAGCATGTCTCAGCCTCTCTCACCCACAGCACAGGGTTATGTCCTCAGCCCTTTGCTGCACTCACTGCACACTCTTGACTGCGTACCAACTCCAACACCTTCTGCAAGTTTGCGAACAACACTGTTATGGTCGGCCTGATTTCTGACAAGTCAGAGTCAAAAGTCCAACCTGAAGGACAATAAAACCCTGGAGAACTGGTGGCAGAGGAACAAACTCTTCCTGAAATTCAGCAAGACAAAGGAGTTTATAGTATACATCAAAACAAGGACCATGGCCAGGAAGATAGTGAAGGACCTCAGCAACGCTTCTCGCTGGTCCTCTCAGCCGTGGTCAGGAAAGCACTCATTTCACTCCCTGTTTCAAATCATACTGCTGCCGTCATGTCCAGGCCATACTTTTATATTTTTATGCTTTTAAACTTCACAGTTTACATGTTTATTTTGTAAATTCTGTTCTTGTATAATTAAAATGATTTCTTTTTAATTCTTTTTAATATTGTAACAATTTCCAGCTTACATTTTTATTTTATTGCAATCTTTAGTTTAATTGTATTTTAGTGCAGTATTTTTATTCTAGATTAATGTTTTATATTTTAGGACAATTATACGAGCATTTCACTGCAGATCAAACTGTATATTGTCATGGCAAATTTTTGTGAATTGCACCAATTTTCCTAACAAAAACTCAACAACAGCTTGAGTATAGAAAAAGCAAAGAAGTTTATTGCAACCAAAAGTAAATGGACAGCTCTGGACCGGCGAGCCAGAAAGACAACAGACACAAAGAAAATTCCCCAAGATCTTCCAACTTCCCCAATTTTACATGATTTATATACCCTTACCGAGGGTTTACCTCATAATTACCTCTTCCTCAAGTCAACTAGATACTTAATATTCATTATATATGTGTTAAATTTGTTAGGTCCGATTGACTGGCACCTCCCAATTACATAATTTTCCCCCTCTCATCTCATATTTATTCATGTCTGGGTAGGCCTTAACATCTTAGTTTCTTTTATTCCTTTTTTGGAGAAAGTTTGGGTTGTTCAATTGTTCCTTTTTCCTAACCAGACTATTGACCACTACTGGCGGCTTAATTTTTCATCAGCAAAAGTTTTGATCTTTTCCTAAGCTGCGTAATAATCCTATTCTTATTTTCCTATTTTCCTATTCCTTCCTCAACAGTCAAGCTTTAGTATGCTTAAAGCTATTGAAATAATTGATTTGTTAATAAAAATTATATTATATGTTGTCTTTATTACTTTATTTGCTCTTAAAAGCGGAAGTCTAGCTCTTTGTGCAATGTCCCAATCAAAGCAGAACCGAAATTTTATTTTTGGATCTCTACCTGCATTTTCTGTGTTGTTACCCTTCATTAAAGTTCCTCAATTTCTTGCACTCTGTGTGTACGGGATGTTCTCGAGTCACAGCTCACATACTTTTTCCTTGATTTTCGTTAGTTATAAGTATGTAACTATAAAATATAATAAAAGGAGTAAATATTATCGGTATATTGCTCTGCTAGCGATTATTTTTATTCTTAGTATCATTATTTTACTGATTGCTTTGTTCTCTATACCTGCCTTCTGCCTGCATGTTCCTCACTTCCCCTATTTGCCATGAAGGCGCCTTTTCTTTTGCAGTGAGTGGATCAAGGCCTCTCGAACCGAGGCCTTCTGGGTATTTGGTGCCTTGCTCTTGAACACAATTATAAATCAATAAAATTCTTCCACAATATGTTTTGTATAATTTGAATTTAGTTATTTTTTCTCCTCACCTGGGGGGGAAAAAAGTGATGAAGCTTCGTTCGGGTTGTAGCTTTCACACAGACTTAAAATCACTAAATTTGACATGTTTAATGTCCTGATGAAAAAAATCCGTGAGAGTTGTCACAGCATTTAGTCAAGGCAAGCTTGCCTGTTTTGTCCTGCTTTGTTAAGGAACATAAAGCATGTTTAACATTTTGTTCAAAATTCCAAACCTTTATCTGGTTAATGTTAATAAATGTTAATTGTGTTTTAATAATCAGCACTCTTTCTTTAGCCTTTCCTCATCAGACTTTAGAATACTCTTTTCCTCAAATTACACATGGTGCTGCACAATTAGATACACAAAAAAATAATACTGACATTATTGTGACACATATTGCAGCTGCAACGTAACCTGTGATACATAAATATTAAATGTGCCATTTTCTATTCAGACATATTTATCTAGTAGGCCTAAAGTCAGCATCTCTCACCATCTGCCAGTGACTCGCACAACCAAGAGGAAGAGAAGGCAATTTGCATTTAGCACTCCATTCTGAAGTGGAGTATGTCCAAGACATACTCCACTTCATCTACTGTAGTTCAGGACCATATGGATGACATGGTCATCCAGTGATGCAGTTGGGAAGACCACTTCCACCACCTCTGAAAGGTCATCAAAAAGCTCAGAAATGTTGGCCTAATCAAACAAGTGTCGCCTGGGTATAGCACAGTTCCAGTAAAAAACACAGTACGAAAAAGAGTGTCAACAGTTCACATCCTCCCACAGTCCACAACAAAAGCCGTTTAGGGGCTAGCGAGTTACAATCACAGTTTAGCGCCTAACTTCCTCTTCTCAGGAATGGAGAGCACGAAAAGGTGCAGTAGACTGTGGAGACGGAAATGTCATTCCAGTGACTGAAGACCCACCTCACCAGTTCCCCCATTCTACAGAACCCCAACTCTAACCATCCCTTTCTGGTAGATTACATTCAGATGCCTCAGAAGACTGGCTCAGAGACATCCTCCCCCAAGATTTCAAAGATGAAGAACACTCCTGTACGTGAGTAGGAAGAACCAGCAGAACAGAAATTTGCTTCCACTGAGTGACGAGGCCTTGACAGTAAATGGACTATAGAGGGGTTAAGCGGGAGGACACTTCACACTGGTCACCGACCACACTCCCCTACAGAGAATATACAACTCTCACATGCCCTACGTCCTCTCACTGCAGGACTACTCGTTCTCAATCTGGCACAGAGCCAGAGCACAGCGTGACCATGCTCTCTCTTCATTGCTCGGTCTGAACTCAGGGTGTGGTGCTGTGAAGGCGTTTTCACACTGCGGTCCCGGATCCGTTTCCGAGTACACTTGGCCCCGGGACCTATTGATTTTTGTCTGTGAGAATGTAATCGTTCCGAATCGTTCCGCGCTCGGGAACGATTCCCTGGACAGATTGCAGAGGTGGATTCGGGAACGATTCACACCTTCCCGAGAACGGAAGGCGGGACATAAGTACGCGCTCATGCTCAAAAGAGGAAGTGACGTAATTCCAGTTCGACTCCGTACACAAACAAACGTGGCTACTGAAGAATCTCTGTGAAGTAATGCCGAAGTATAGCATGTGCTAGAAATTTAGACAGACGATAATATCCGGAGATAATCGTACACTACACATAAAAACTTTGATATTTATGGAAGTATCCGTAAGTATTTAGATGCGCCTCTGACCCACCATTTGCCAGATTCTCGCTCGACAAAGAATAAACACACACAATGCATATTCTGCACCACTGTGCACACAGGAATGGGGAGGTGCCTTAACTCACCATAGGGCAGCGGATTGTTATTCACCGTCCTCGTGTCATCAGCTCCATATCAAATGATATTTGAGTGGTGCGTTCTGGGTACATGACTCACAGATTTCTCTCTGTGTATCTACTCTTACAGACTCCAGAGCAAACCTCTGAGAAGGGCCCTTCACCAAAGCTCAAACACCTGCTCTGCTTCCTCACTATTCAGTCTCAGCCCAGCCTGGTGACCTGCCTCAACTGACCGCTGATATCATCTAAGGCCCAAAACCTGCACCCTGTTTAACCTGCTCATCTAATCCTCATTCCTCCATCCGCCTCACTGAGTGATTCACCCAGTTTCTTCCTTTGATTTCCTGTCTAACACTTTATCTACCTCCTATCCTGTCGTCCCTGCGCGTGTGCGTTCCTGCCTGCCTCGCTAAGAGCTTTATATGAGTATAACAGCATAAATGATCTTATTAACAGGATGTTTGTCAATATTTATTTATTAACTCTTTTTATTATTTAAAAATAAATAAATAATTTAATTAATGACAAACTCTAGATAAATTCCTGAGTATGTGTGTATATATATAAATGAAAGTCTGAACATTGTCAGAAGTCGCTCTTTTAATATGTTTTGTAACAATATAGATAAGTGCAGTCTCAGGAAAAAAATGATAAAATATCAATGTCAATACTGATCAATATAAAAAAAATATATATATATTTTTTTCATACTGCCCAGCCTAGTGTACACTATCAGTGTATTAGTGTGCAGCTGCAGTTACTGTTAAAAAAAACAAAATAGATAATAATAATAATAATATAATAATAATAATAATAATACCTTTCCTCTCCAGAGTCTTGTTGCCGTAAGACAGAAACTTCTGTAACCGATCAATACAGTCAGTCTCCAGGAAGTCTTTCCAGTGTTTAGCCTCAGTGCCTTTAGGATCCCAGTCATTTATAAAACTCTCAGCTTTATCATTAACTGCAGTCCAGGTTCCCGTTGTCAGATTCAGACTGATGAAATCTTCTCCATCATAAGCATATTGTATGTATCCTCTTTTAGTGCCGTTATCATGATACTCACAGCCGTGCATCCTCTCTACTGTATGATCTCCTGCACACACAAAGTTTAGATGACTTTTCTTTCTATTTACACTCAATTCAAAGAATTATTGCTACCAAAGACAACAGCTCAATGTTACATAGAAAGCAGCTTAAAATATGAAGGGTCTGTTTCTAACTGTTTATAAGGGTCTGCCCTAATTGTTTAATTTCACACTTTGTGGGCTGGTAGACACTCCAGATACCCAAAAATACTTACACACGCACTGAAAAAGAAATAGGTCCCTTATAGTGACTCTAGGATTGAGCTTGTTCATGAATTAATGGACATTTAAGTTGTGTTTCATGTATGATGTTCGAAAAAAAAAAAAAAAAAACGACCAAACTGATCCCAAACAAGCCGCCTAATACTTGTTCACCTGCCCATTCAAAATCTTTTTTTTTTTTAATGACATTTTAATGTCACTCGCATTTGTTAAACGCCAACTGATCCATTCAGTTCACCATTCACCAAAAAGTGTGTAGTGTAATCTCTTGTGTGAATGCATACTAGAAAAAATACTTACTAATTACTTAACATATAGACTGACCGGTCCCAAAAAAAAAGATCATCACCTGGGTTTAATTAAGCACATTTTTAAGAGGCTTCCATTGTATAATTACTTCGGTGATTTAATACAGTTCAGCTGCAAGTTATTTAACCCTAACTAAAGCACTGAGGAGTTTTAGAAAGGTCAAATTATTCCTCTGCATGAAGCAAAGAAAACGACTAAGGAGATTGCTGAAACTACGAAAATCTGAAAAATGCATTATTAACCCTTACGAAACAAACAAACATACATTAGGAAATATATTTCAATATATGAGAAACTTCCCCATATATTTGCAATATATGGATGGATAACCTATTGCTACTGTATATATTGATTTAAAAATACATTGCTGTGCAAACAAAACTGTATTACATTACTGCATGTATGTTTATTAAGTATTTATGTTTTAGTGAGATAATCAAGGTCCAAGCTCTGACTCAATATCTGAATCATATTTTGCATAACATTCATTATATTTTACATTATATAGCCATATAGATAGACCATACAGTATATGGCTATTGATTCATATATTATAAAATGTAGGTGACAGAGTAATGTAAATGATTAACAGCAGCATAAAGTCCACTTTTTATTTACCCACATGACATTTCAATTCAGGTTAAATTAAATTGTTTGGCCATGATTTGGAAAGCCACACCCCTTTCTGTAGTAGGCCCTACAGTTAAAAGTGAATGGGACAACCAGGAGGACTTTTAGAACTGGGTGCACAGCTAAATTCAGAGGTCGGGGGAGAAAAGCCATGGCAAGAGAAGTAAGCCAAAAATCACCGTGGCTGATCTACAGTGATCCTGTGTGGAGATAGGATAAAGTTATAGACAGACAACCATCACTCCAGCCCTCCTACAATAATGGGGTATGTGGCTGAGTGGCTTGATGGAAGCTGGTTGTCTCTCTGGAACTTTATCCCATCTCTAGAGAGACAACCATCACCTTCATTGGTTGAGGACTAACGTGATGGATGTATTACCACTATTGGGATCCACCTCATCTTTCCTTTTGCAACAATAAGAGGCTAACATTGTCTTTCCTATTGTATTATCTTTTACAGATGACTGTCTACACTATAAAAAAATGTATTCTGTGGCCTTGTAAATTTCATAGTAATAAAAGAGATATGTTACCTTAATAAAATCTCTAAAAATCACATACATGATTGTTTGAGTTAGATAAATTAAAATAAATGCCTTAAAAAAAACAACTATTTATTTTGTCTTAAAATTACACTATAATTTAAGTTTATTTCACTAATAGAAATTGGTGTTCGACTAACTGAATTATATTTTTTACATGCACTTAATATTTTTGAATAATTTCAATCAAAATATTTAGCAATGGACTAATTATACTGATTAGTTTCAGGAACTACAATCATCACTCATTCCAACTCAATATTCTTTATGTTTAAAACTTAAATAATTGAGTAAAGTGCTCATGGGAAGTCTGGTGTAACCTCAGAGACAAGACGCGAGGACACACTGCTGTGGGAACGGACGAGAAGCATCTGGAACATTCCTTACAATTCCTGGTGAGTAACATGTTAGTGAAATAATGACTCCGTCTGCATTCATACGCAACTTTATAGTGTGCAAGTTACTGTTCTGAATCCTGTCACAGCCGCTCCAGAGCTAACGATAGCTACCTAGCAACAGGCCAGTCCTGGTGTTCACTTTAGCATTTAGCTTGTTTGTTCCAAACACCAAACTGCTCGGCTACAGCGCGGTTAATACAGATCATTAAAATCTGCTGTAAAAGGAGAGATTTATTCGTTTAACACACGAGCAGCGTGCGCGCGCATGTCGTGCTTTCATCCGGGTTTCTCGCTGCAGGCGGCCGCGGTTGTGCCGCATTATTTGAATTTCTCCCGCCAGATGCGGTGTGCTTTTGCGCAGCCAAAACGATATAAAACTAGCGTGTAGTTCAAATAATTAACGCGTTTGTAACGGTCCACCTCACACACACACTGAACCGCGAGTCTGCGTGTTCCACTCCGACACTTTAGGGAGGAAACGCAGACCAGAGCGAGTTTAAACAGCAGAGATGAGGTGCAGTGTCCGGGCTCTGGCAGTGTTTTATCCGTTACTCTATGTGAGTATTTAACATGATTAAACACTGAGCGCGCTGCTGTAGGGAACTGAGTCCGGCACAGCTCCAGGCAGGCAGTTTGATTAGCAGTATAATGTTGCGTAGGTTTGTTTGAACAAATAGAACTTCAACTTTTTTTTTTTTTTTTTGCTCAAGTCATGAGTACATTATGTTTTAAAATGTATTTGAAGTGCAAAAGTGCTACAAGTACTCCACAAAAAAAAAAAAAAAACCCAGTGTACTTAAACATTATTGAATATACCGTTGATGACTACGTACTGTACTATTAACTAAAGCTGTGAAATGTAAATAAGTAGTACATTTCTCTCAGAGTTTTAATTGGGAGAAATTAACATAAAAGTAAAATATTGAAGTGAAATATGTTGTGTATGTTGTGATGTGTAAGTAAAAGAAACTAAAACTGATTTTCAATTGTTATATTTTTTTGTGTGAAATATGTTATATATATATATATATTCAATATCTCTTTCACAGCACCAACACCAGTAAAGAAGAGAAGTTGAATTGAGATAAAACAGGAGGTAAATGTCAACCATGTTAATGTTACAGAAGTATTAAACGTGCAACCATTGAATCAAAGCTAGCAATTAAAACGCTTTAAATATTTCACTTTATCTAGAATGTACTGTATTTTCCATTAACTAAAGTAAAAAATATATATATTTAGTTGATTGTAATGCGTAAATAAAGGGACACAGACAAGTACAATGAATGTTCAAGTCAAAGAGGGACCTTTGATTATGTATATAGTCAATAACAGAACACACTTTAGAACTCTATATTTTTTCTCTGTATATGAGGTTGTGAACATAGCAGTCCGTTTTTCATGAAACCATTCCACTGTAATATTCACCGGAATGACTGTAATGGGCTCTGTAAAATCAAATTAGTCTTGCGTCTTTGTTTCACAGAATTTATCACAAGTCCCGCTTTGACTTGTACATCACTCGTAGATCAGTGTGATTTATTAGTCCAAAAAGTATTAGTCTGCTAGGCTTTACAGTAACAGTCACACTTGTACTTACACTATTGTTCCTTTTTTAGGTGCCAGCTTATGGGATGGCAGTGTGAGCTCTGCACATTTTGTTGAATCATCAAAAGGAACTTCAATGATTATGGAGTAAAGCATGGTATAGCTGGTCATGGATATTTAGTGTCCTGTCTTCATTTAGACCGTCATTGCTTCTTTAAGACCTGAGAAGGTCTGCACACACATTTGTATGGATCCCACAGTTTGCAGGAAACTGAAGTGTGACGGTGTTCAGTGTTTCAGATTTCAAATGTGACCCATTAGATTCTAATACAAAAGTCTACTTTCCAGATGTTAACTGTATAATACTTGTGGCAGGAGTATTGTTTATGAGACTGTTTACTAATAAGATCAATTCAGCTCATTGTTTGATCTTGTTACCTGTCATTTGCAAAGTAAACCAAGTTTTAGTGACATGAGTTTAGACTTCATGAAGGACAGTTGTCCTTTTGGAAATATTTTATTCATTTTTGAAGTGGTTTTGTTCATTTATAGTTGTTTCCATGTTACTATATCATGTTTTAAAAAATAAACTTCAGTTCAGTTCAGTTCTTCGTTCAGTTAATGAAGAAACTATATTGATGTATTATTCAATACATTATTATTTTACTTCATGTTCACCATGTATACAATATATGATATGATTTAATATAAATCAATATATTATCTTTTACAATGAGTTATATTATCTCATATAATTTTACATATATATTTACAATGCCTTTTTCCAATATATAATCTCATTTAATGTGGGACATAAATCAATATATAAAACAATATATTAAACAGTATAACAATGTATTTATTCCATATATGAAAATGGCAATAATTGTAATATTTTCATATATTTTCATATATCCTATTTCATACATTTACATATATTACTTACACATATAGAGTATATTATAGAATAGATCATAACATACAGTACAGACCAAAAGTTTGAGCACACCTTCTCATTCAAAGAGTTTTCTTTATTGTGTTCTTTCTTGTGTTCTTCAGCCCAAACGCGTCTCTTCTGCTTGTTGTCTGTCCTTAGCAGTGGTTTCCTAGCAGATCTTCTAGCATGAAGGCCTGATTCACACAGTCTCCTCTTAACAGTTGTTCTAGAGACGTGTCTGCTGCTAGAACTCTGTGTGGCATTGACCTGCTCTCTGATCTGAGCTGCTGTTAACCTGCGATTTCTGAGGCTGGTGACTCGGATGAACTTCTCCTCCGCAGCAGAGGCGACTCTCGGTCTTCCTTTCCTGGGGCGGTCCGCATGTCAGCCAGTTTCTTTGTAGCGCTTGATGCTTTTTGTGACTACACTTGGGGACGCTTTCAAAGTTTTCCCAATTTTTCGGACTGACTGACCTTCATTTCTTAAAGTAATGATGGCCACTCGTTTTTCTTTACTTAGCTGCTTTTTTCTTGCCGTAATACAAATTCAGTCTCTTTGAATGAGAAGGTGTGTCCAAACTTTTGGTCTGTACTGTATATTACTATGTACTATTCACAATATATGAATACACATGAAATATATTTCTGTTGCATACGGGAAAACCTGGAAGAATAGGTCTTCATCTTCGAGGAAGAAATGTGGCCAGGAAAAAAAAAGTCAATAATCACTTTGAATGGTAAAAATAATAATAATTAAAAAAAAGAATTCAGAACTCAGAACCATGTTTAATCAGTTTGATAAGGTTTGAGATGTGCTGGAGAGGCAGCTCTTTTACATAAGGAGTAAAACAAAAAGATTATGCATGGAATATTCTGACTTTTATTTCAGCTGAAAAGTTAACAGTTTTTTTTTTTTTTCGAATTATTTTAACACATTCAATAAGGAGTAAAATATGTAAGCTTTAATAATTAGCTAATTTTTAGAGTTATCCCAGATAAAAATTGCTTGTTATAAAAGTAATGATAACTTTTCTTCTCCCTGACGTATCCGAAAGTCCAAATGCAGAAGTCTGAAGACTCCAAGTTAACACACCAGCAAGGCTTCCATACAAGTCCACACATATACATATTATATATTTAATTATTTATTTTTAATAGTCATTTTCTTGTGCTTTGTTGGCGGCACAGATCTGTGACACTTGGGTTGTTTAACCCTCTGGGGTTTGAGGCCTTTCTGAAGACCTGCAGTGCTTCAGGCCTATTCTTAAATTTGTTTAAATTTTAACGAAATTTCACTCATTTACATAGAGCACAAAATGGGGTTTCATAATGTGGCTGATATGAAGTGAGTTTGGAAAGTATTCAAATCCCCTTAGATTTTTCACTCTTTGTTATATTGCAGCCATTTGTTAAAATCATTTAAGTTCATTTTTTTTCCTCATTAATGTACACACAGCACCCCATATTGACAGAAAAACACAAACCTGTTGACATTTTTGCATTTTTTATTTATTAAAAAAGAAAAACTGAAATATCACATGGTCCTAAGCATTCAGACCCTTTGCTGTGACACTCGTATATTTAACTCAGACACTGTCCATTTCTTCTGATCATCCTTGAGATGGTTCTACACCTTCATTTGAATCCAGCTGTGTTTGATTATACTGATTGGACTTGATCAGGAAGGCCACACACCTGTCTATATAAGACCTTACAGCTCACAGTGCATGTCAGAGCAAATGAGAATCATGAGGTCAAAGGAACTGCCTGAAAAGCTCAGAGACAGAATTGTGGCAAGGCACAGATCTGGCCAAGGTTACAAAAAAAAAAATCTGCTGCATTTAAGGTTCCTCAGAGCACAGAGGCCTCCATAATCCTTAAATGGAAGACGTTTGGACCAGAACCCTTCCTAGAGCTGGCTGTCCGGAAACCGAGCTTTCGGAGGAGAAGAGCCTTGGTGAAGAGGTAAAGAAGAGCCCACAGATCACTGTGGCTGAACTTCAGAGATGCAGTCGGGTCAACCATCACTGCAGCCCACCCACCAGTCGGGGCTTTATGGCAAAGTGGCCGACGGAAGGCTCTCCTCAGTGCAAGACACATGAGAGCCTGCGTGGAGGATTCCAAGATGGTGAGAAATAACATTCTCTGGTAAAATGAGACCAAGATAGAACTTTTTGGCCTTAATTCTAAGCGGTATGTGTGGAAAAAAAACAGGCACTGCTCATCACCTGTCCAATACAATCCCAACAGTGAAGCATGGTGGTGGCAGCATCAGGCTGTGGGGGTGTTTTTTAGCTGCAGGGACAGGACGACTGGTTGCAATCGAGGGAAAGATGAATGCGGCGAACTACAGGGATATCCTGGACGAAAACCTTCTCCAGAGTGCTCACGACCTCAGACTGGGCCGAAGGTTCACCTTCCAACAAGACAATGACCCTAAGCACACAACAATTCTGTATTTTTCTGTCAATATAGGGTGCTGTGTATACTGTAACAAAGAGTGAAAAAATTAAGAGGGTCTGAATACTTTCCATACGCAGTGTAAATACAGTGGAAGCTCGGATTGCGAGTAAGCAAGTGTTCCGCAAGACGAAGAAAGAGTTTTAATAAATTTTGACTTGGAAAACGAGCAAGTCTTGACAAAAGCCCAGACAATCCATTACCGGTCGCGCTTTGTAGAAGTCTGACTGGGTCTCGTGCAAAACCGCCATTGCTTTCTGTGTGGTCTGTGCCATCAGACTTTTGTGTAGCAGCAGTGAGCCTAGTAGTACATTCAGGCCCCTCTGTTCGTTAACGTAATGTGCGAGTAACTGTGTGTACGTATATGCATGTAAAAAATCCAGTAAGCAGCGTCACTAGTTTACTGTACGTACAGTATGTCCGCTCTTGCACAAAAAAGCCTCATAAACAAAGCTGACATCAAATAAAGGAGACTAGCACACAGACAATGACATCAACAGCACACAAGGTGACATCACAACAAGCCAAAATCTCCATTTCCACTGTCCACACAACAGTATACTGAAAACTGAGTTTTGAAAAATCTTCACTTTGGAAGGAGTTTTCCAAAGGCTCCATTTTTAACGACCAAAACTGCGTTTGCGTGTGGACGAAAGGCCAAAACCACAGATAAAAATCTCAGTTTTTAAAAAGACCCAGCTACGTGTGGACATGGCCTTACAGTAATTTACATCAAAAATACTGTACAAAATACTGTATAATAACAGTGGCTTTGGAAACTATTTAATTTCTTTGAAACATTAGCCTACAGTATGACATTACCTAGGTCATGATGACATGATATTTCCTGTGTCTGATCAGTCTTGTCTGTGTATTAATGCTAAAAGCCCTGAGTGTGTTTTACCTTCAGTGGAATTAAGCCTGCTCTTCTTAGCTCGATTCACAATGACCTGGAACCTGTCTTGCTGCTCCATCATATCCTGTGTCTCACTGTCCCAATAACGTGGATCATCAGCTTCAATCTTCTTCATCCACTCCGTCTTTGGGATCATCTTCCTTATTTTGCCGTCATAATACACAAACTGCTCTCCATCCACCAGACCAACAGCGGTGGATTGCCCATTGACAGTGTAGAGGTACTGCAGAGAATGTGTGTCTGTAAAAGTTGACATAGTTTCAGAGACTGATCATATATAAAACTATAAAATTGCATATATTGTGGAAAAACTCAGTCGTCAGCAACACCTGACTAAGAAACACAGCGTGAAAAATGGAAATGACGTGCATAAAATAAAGGCCATGATGACATGCCCAGTCTCATTTGTTCACACTGCCCCTCGGTATAATGATGATCTGGTGGCCTAGTCAATGATGCATGTGGGAAGTAAAATGTGGACTATGTAGTCTGGTCCTATAGGAGAGCTATTGTAGTTCGAATTGCTAGAAAAGTGAATGCTAGTTCTAATAGAAAAGGAGTCAGAACACAAAGTGTGTTACAGTTTGTTTCATATGGAGCAGTGTGAAGGATGAGATGGTACCAGGATGCACTATATGAACAAGGTGAGCCAATGGAGGCAGTGTGATGCTCTGCACGATGTTCTGCTGGGAAACCTTGGGTCCCGCCATTCATGTGGATGTGGCTTTGACACATACCACCTACCTAAACATTGTCGGGGGATAAGTTACACCCCTTCATGGAAACCCTGATGTCAGTGGTCTCTTTCAGCAGGATAATGTGCGCTGGAGGAACACAACAAGTTTGAGGTGTTGAATGGGCCCAGAAATTCTCCAGATTATAATCTACCTGTGTGATGTGCTGGAAAACAATTCTGATCCATGGAGCCTCTGAGGGCTTCACAGAACAGCTGTATTTACACTGAGATGGAATTACACACAACTGGACTCTATTTACTAATGAAGGCAATTGGTGTCACTGGATTTTAGTTAGTGGTATATCAGATTAAAGCGGGCTCAATACAAATGCACGTTATTAAAAAAAAAAATTATAATCCTTTTATAATTTTTCTACCACTTCACAACTATGTTCCACCTTGTGTTAGTCTATCATATAAAATCCCAATACAATACATTTACATTTGAAGTTGTAACGTGACAAATGAATAATTTTGCAAGGTACTGTAGTAACCTAGTAACCTGTGTAAGGATCTATTCTACGACGGAAACTTCAGAGTCGCTCTGGATAACAGCTCCTGCCAAATACCTATGTGTAAATGTAACTCTAAACAAGCTTCTCCTCTGCAGGAGAGGTAACGTTTTGGTCTTGCTTTCCTGGGAAGGTCTTGGTTCATGAGAGACAGCTTCATCATGGTGCTTGATGGGTTTTGTAAATGCACTTGACACAATACTTTTCTTGCAAGAACAGCTGACCTGCATGTCTTAAAAGAACAACTGACTGTGCTTGTTGTTACTTAATTATCTAATTACCTTTTCCATATGTGGAATATTACCTTTTCCATAATAATTCATTGTTTTGAAATCCCCAGTATTGTTCAAGAACATAGAATATAAAATGACAAAGTAAAAAAAAAAAAATTGAATTAGAAGGTGTGGCCAAACTTTTGACTGGTACTGTATATGTAGTTGATAAACCCAGTTTTTTTTTGTAAAAAACATAATTTCTGAATTAAAAAAATACATATATTTATGGAGTATGGAGAAAGTAGACAAACTTCATTTACATAAGATAGAGTTAATTTTCTTAGACACATAATGTCGTATTTTAAAGTGCTATTTATTAAATATGAATTTATTAATAATATTTTCCCAAATGTAATGTTTAACTTGAACGCAAAGTTGGCAACATCTACCTTATTTTATGCCTAAAGATATAGGAAAATCCAATGGAGAAAGATGTATTCAATATAGTTATTTTATGTTTTGATAAAGGAAACAGTTAAACATTTACAACAGCAATGGTTTGATTTGGTTCAGACATTCTGAATGATTTGGAAATATGCGTTTTATGTCAGTCTTATAAAACGTGCACACCCCACCCAGGCTTTGCATTTACCATCTGCAGTTTCATACCTTAAATAATTCATGACCTGTTTATTAATAAGCACAGCGACTAATGTTATAAACTGAACCCGAGAGCTGGTTTGCTGACAGAGACAATGATGGCGTTAAACTCCTCCCAGTGTCTCTGTATGCTGTTTACGGTAAATTATAATAACTGTACAACTGTCTGATTATTTATTGTAGTCATAATAGGCCTACATTTTAACACATGTGAACAGTTATACTTGTGGAATAAACAAATGTAAGTAAATCCATTAAACGGTATTCATAAAATGTATAAATGATCACATCTCAAACAAGATGCCCTACCAGTCAGCTGAAATGTTACATACTGGCCACATCTAGCACAAGGATGTGTTTCAGTGATCACCAGCCGAACAGAGGTGTTTAATAAACACCATAAATAACAGATCTACTCATGTTAGTATGAGATATGTGATTTACAGAGACTAACTTATAAACAATAAAAATCATGCAGCTTGCTAATTACTGTATATCTCTAAACTCACCTGCCCAGGACAGATGAACAACACATGTGGATAAAATCAGAAGGTTTAGTACAGCACTGTAGTCCTCCATCTTGTTCTGTAGACTGTAGACAAAAGAAACGAATAACTGAATAAAAAAATATATATATATATCTCCAAAATCATGTTTTACGCTCCATATTACTTTGCTTACCATAATCACAGGGTTTCTCGGGTACAAGTCACAGAACATGCGATACCTTGATGGTCTATGATACGTATTAAGCTCGGGAGCTTGTTTTCCATCTTAATGAAACGGCCGTTACTGAAGCCCCTCGCGCGAGCCGAGACACGCCACGCGAGCTAACGTGCTGCACATCCTCAGGCAGGGGATTGATCGCGTGCCGCCGTCGCTACTTGACATACAAAAGTCGTGGATAGAATTTAGTTCCCGTTATGGTCATACAGCCGCGTTCATTTAACACGATGAGTTACGTTCCTGAGCACGAAGCGGCTCTGCTTTACGTGCGTAGGGACGTGTGTATTTTATTCACTTCCGGCTCACATCGCACTTCAATGCTCTTCAAACTCGACAAGGTCCAGCCTGGTGATGATATAACATCGAAGCAAACACCGCAATAATCGAAATGAACCGACTTTTCACCAATCCTTCCCTAAACTGCGCGGCTAAAATAAATAAATAAATAAATTACACCCGTCATGCGGCTCCTCCGCGTCTGGGAGAGAAAGAGAAAGAGAAAGCCCCCTGGCCGTGTACCCCGCCTCACTAACACGGCCCATTCACACGGAGTGTCTGCAGATTAAACATTTAAACCAGGATGAAGAAAACAGAAACCGACCCCTCATTCCCACAGGGAATATTCATCATCAGTAAGGGAGTATTCATCATCAGTAAGGGAGTATTCATCATCAGTAAGGGAGTATTCATCATCAGTAAGGGAGTATTCATCATCAGTAAGGGAGTATTCATCATCAGTAAGGGAGTATTCATCATCAGCAAGGGAGTATTCATCATCAGTAAGGGAGTATTCATCATCAGCAAGGGAGTATTCATCATCAGTAAGGGAGTATTCATCATCAGTAAGGGAGTATTCATCATCAGTAAGGGAGTATTCATCATCAGTAAGGGAGTATTCATCATCAGCAAGGGAGTATTCATCATCAGTAAGGGAGTATTCATCATCAGCAAGGGAGTATTCATCATCAAGGGAGTATTCATCATCAGCAAGGGAGTATTCATCATCAGCAAGGGAGTATTCATCATCAGTAAGGGAGTATTCATCATCAGTAAGGGAGTATTCATCATCAGCAAGGGAGTATTCATCATCAGTAAGGGAGTATTCATCATCAGTAAGGGAGTATTCATCATCAGTAAGGGAGTATTCATCATCAGTAAGGGGGTATTCATCATCAGCAAGGGAGTATTCATCATCAGCAAGGGAGTATTCATCATCAGCAAGGGGGTATTCATCATCAGCAAGGGAGTATTCATCATCAGCAAGGGAGTATTCATCATCAGTAAGGGAGTATTCATCATCAGTAAGGGAGTATTCATCATCAGTAAGGGAGTATTCATCATCAGTAAGGGGGTATTCATCATCAGCAAGGGAGTATTCATCATCAGCAAGGGAGTATTCATCATCAGTAAGGGAGTATTCATCATCAGTAAGGGGGTATTCATCATCAGTAAGGGAGTATTCATCATCAATAACGATATTTGAAACCTGTGCCTCCAAACGTGCAGTATTTATGCAGAGTAGAACTGCTACTCCAACATCTTGTAAAATCAGCTAAATATCCAGAGTGGAGCAGATTCAATTAATGTTTTTCTTTCACTTCTGTTCTATGCCGCTCGCACATTACTGTGACCTTATTACATCCTCTGTCGCTGAGATCTTCTATGAATACAAAAAGAAAACATCATAACATTGTCTGATGACAAAAAAAAAAAAAAAAAAAAAAGATTCCTGCAGGACGGTGGTGACTATGTATCCAGCCTCATTTTTTCACCTCTTACTCTGAGGTGGAGGCCAGGTCATCTAATGCAGAACTCCGTCACACTCACTGTCACCTTAATTCAAAATATTAAACAAACGCTGTATCTCTAATGTAAAAAGGACCAAAGAACGACTCAGGACTCCGTGCAGATCTGGATGAAGTAAGACAGGATTTACTTCTGCAGCAATAAAACCCAAGTGAGCCGCGCTTGAACGCTTAGGTCGTAAATCCAAGCATGATCAACAGCAGACTGTCTGTTACGGTTACCTGCACGGTCATTATAAACAGTTTTCAAGGGGAGGGATGCACACCTTATCTCCTCCCTTAGTTCTTTTTCTTCTCTTCCTTACCAAATTATTAACCCATGATAGGCAAACGTTTCCCAAGAAATTTTCCCATCATGATCATATATTTCTATCATATTAGGTTTTGTTATATACTCCGCATCTGACTCCCTACATCATCTATATCAAGTTATTAGACTTTTCCAGATATAATTAATCTTTCTTGCAAATTACTTTCCATTATCTTTACACTTCTTGTGTTTAGTTTATAAAAAATAACAGGGCAGTACTTATTTTTGTGTCTACTCTTATTAAACTCAGTATTCTTAAAACTGATCGTGTGTCTTTTGGTTATTTGTCTGTATTCTTAATTAGACATGTTGTGCGCGACTGCAGGTGCACACGTAGCATGTGTAACCAACACCTGTTTCAATCCTTCATTAAGTTTGCTCGTCTGTCTGCCAAGTCCGGCACTTGGCGCCTTATCTCATGCTCGTGTCTCTGTCGAGTCCAGCACCTAGCGCCTTATCTTGTCTATTCATCATACACATGCCAGCTAATTATACACATGTGGACAAAATTGTTGGTACCCTTCGGTCAATGAAAGAAAAACTCACAATGGTCACAGAAATAACTTTAATCTGACAAAAGTAATAATTAAAAAAAAATCTGTGAATGTTAACCAATGAAAGTCAGACATTGCTTTTCAACCATGCGTCAACAGAATTATTTAAAAAAATAAGCTCATGGAACAGGCCTGGACAAAAATGATGGTACCCCTAGAAAATACTGAAAATAATGTGACCAGAGGGACGTGTTAATTCAAGGTGTGTCCACTAATTAGCATCACAGGTGTCTACAATCTAGTAATCAGTCAGTGGGCCTATATATAGGGCTCCAGGTCGTCACTGTGTTGTTTGGTGACATGGTATGTACCACACTCAACATGGACCAGAGGAAGCGAAGGAAAGAGTTGTCTCAGGAGATTCGAAAGAAAATTATAAACAAGCATGTTAAAGGTAAAGGCTATAAGCAGCTAGATGTTCCTGTGACTACAGTTGCACATATTATTCAGAAATGTAAGATCCATGGGACTGTAGCCAACCTCCCTGGATGTGGCCAAGGGAGGTAAATTCATGACAAATCAAAGAGATGGATAATCCCAATGGTAACAAAAGAGCCCAGAAAGACTTCTAAAGAGATCCAAGGTCAACTTCATTCTCAAGGAACATCAGTGTCAGATCGCGCCATCCGTCGTTGTTTGAGCCAAAGTGGACTACATGGGAGACGATTAAGGAGGACACCATTGTTGAAAACAAATCAGAAAAAAGCCAGACTGGAATATGCCAAACTACATGTTGACAAGCCGCAAAGCTTCTGGGAGAATGTCCTATGGACAGATGAGACAAAAATGGAACTTTTTGCCAAGGCACATCAGCTCTATGTTCACAGACGGAAAAATGAAGCATATCAAGAAAAGAACACTGTCCCTACTGTGAAACATGGAGGAGGCTCTGTTATGTTCTGGGGCTGCTTTGTTGCATCTGGCACAGGGTGTCTTGAATCTCTGCAGGGTACAATGAAATCTCAAGACTATCAAGGGATTCTAGAGAGAAATGTGCTGGCCAGTGTCAGAAAGCTGGGTCTCAGTCGCAGGTCATGGGTCTTGCAACAGGACAATGACCCAAAACACACAGCTAAAAACACCCAAGAATGGCTAAGAGGAAAACATTGGACTATTCTAAAGTGGCCTTCTATGAGCCCTGATCTCAATCCTATTGAGCATCTTTGGAAGGAGCTGAAACATGCGGTCTGGAAAAGGCACCCTTCAAACCGGAAACAACTGGAGCAGCTTGCTCATGAGGAGTGGGCCAAAATACCTGCAGAGAGGTGCAGAAGTCTCATTGACAGTTACAGGAATCGTTTGATTGCAGTGATTGCCTCAAAAGGTTGTGCAACAAACTATTAAGTTAGGGGTACCATCATTTTTGTCCAGGCCTGTTCCATGAGTTCATTTTTTTTATAATTCCGTTGAAGCATGGTTGAAAAGCAATGTCTGACTTTCATTGGTTTTCATTCATAGAATTCTTATTTATTATTACTTTTGTCAGAAAGTTATTTCTGTGACCATTGTGAGTTTTTCTTTCATTGACCGAAGGGTACCAACAATTTTGTCCACGTGTGTAAGAAAAGTACAGTTTATGTCTGGGTCACTCTAGGCTTTTCCCATGTCCTTTGGGTTCACACGGTACACTGAGTATCACTACCCATCCCCTTACTGTTTATGTTTTACGACCTGTCTTATAGTCGTCTGCTTTTCTTGGCTCACCTCTGAGTGAACCTATTATGTTTTCTCCTGCCACTAGCTTCTAATGTTTATGATATGCATAGGTCCTTTTTACCTCTGCTTACTTCTGCATACTGATCTTCTTTCTGCTTACTTTTATCTTTTGTCACTTAAGATTAATATTGTTTGCACTAAGATTAATATTATGTTGATTAATATTATCAGATTGTTACATTGATGCATACACAAGTATATTTTACAAAAATATACTTAGACAAATAGCTCTTACATAATGTAGAGGAATGTTTGGTGTCACTGTCCTGTTGGAAAGCTAAGTATGGTCCCACTAAGTGCAAAATAGATGGGATGGCATGTCTCAGGCAGTCTCTTTGAAGGTAGTTAGCCTCGCGCATGATCAAACAGCCATTTAAGGTTGTTCAAAGGAGAATGGATGATATAGTATCATACATGAGATGTACCCTAAAGCTGTTGGGGTACAGGAACATAGTCAGTTTGAGTGTGTGATTATTAAGATCTTCAAACATGTCCTCCCCTTCAGGAGCGAGGCCGCTAAATCTGGCACAGCTGGCAGGAGATCATCACTATGACCGCTCTTTAAAAGGAATGCATGGAGCTCAGTTCGGGCTTTGAAATTCAGCAGAAAAGGTGTCATGTGCAGAGGGACTTTAAAGGCAGGTGGATTGTATGCTGCCATACATTATTTGTAAAAGAAAAATGCTGCTGAGGAGCCTGTGAAAACTGCTGCCTGCACAAGCCCACCTTTGCCACCATCATCACTCGCCAGCTAGACACAGCTTCCAATCTGCACATGGACAACCATCACACTTTTCCTCCCCTTCTTCACTTCCTACTTTCTTAATTCCCCCTTTTGCCTTATTTTCCTGTGTGGCTGTGCTACACCCAGAGTCAAAGATCCTGTAGTGTCTACAGAGATGCTGTGTGGAAAGAAGCGAAAAAACGTGCCATCTTTAAAAGATTGAGGTTTGAAGTTGCAGGAAGATTTCTCAAAAGGAGACAAAAGCTATGGCTCAAAATTGAGAGGGGACACACAGGTGGAAAGATTGTATTTTTCGCTGGCGTTCAAACATTTTTTCCTGTCCTGCAAGAAACCAGCAGCAAAAATGTATAGTTATAAAAAATAAATATATTTACAGTATATCAGTCTGTGCAACTTTCCTAATATCTCCTAACTATAGTTTGGAATGGTTGTAGCATTTTGCGACATGTTGTTTTTTTAATGTGATAAGATTATAATCCCTAACACTTTAACACTGTTAGAACTTTCTGCACATTAATGTCGTCACGTCAATTTAAACACACATTCAATACTAAATACCTGTACAAACCAGAAGTTACTTGGAATAGTAGCACAGATTTATAGGTGGGGAAGTAAAGCAGCGAAACCTGATGTGGTATGTGCATAACCCTAAACCATAAAAAGAGCTACTATTCTCAACATCATGAGACCTGTAACATTTTTCAACAATGATTATAAACTGTTTGCTCTTGTTTTGGCTAAAGGCCCATGAAGAGACTAGACCTTTGACTAGAGTTTATTGATGAAAATCACTCCGGTATCATGATCTCATCAATAATGTTATCCTCTTTCTTGACTCTAAAGTGTTTAATACTGGTAAACACCTTTTATATTTTACTGTGTTGAAAAGTTTGGTTAGGAAAATTCTGTTGCAACTTTATATGCAAATGATTTCTCTGTAAGACTATAAAAGGCACCCAGAGGCTTTATAAAACTTATTGATCTAAATGATATTGCTGTCTCTGGTAGAGAGCTAGCCAATAATACATTGTTCTTTCTTTCTTTCTTTTTCTTTCTTTCTTTCTTTATTTATATAACTGTTTCTGCTTATTAAGCCCCAGGTCTTTAACATAATCTTAAAAATGTGAATTATTTGCTTGTACATCTCTCTAAATGTTAAACCAGTGATTGAAACAGCAGTTTTCAGTTAGGCTTAAAAGAGACCTGCTGCAAAAGGTCGTGTGCTGCTGTCTGAAGCTGAAGGTATTTCCCGTTTCATGTATGTTGCCTTCTCAGTTCAATAAACACAGCTACAACTGAAGACCAACTGCCATGCATACAGTGTGGAAATATTGGACCCATTATATTAGAAAATCTGTTCTATTTATTTATTTATTTATTTATTTATTTTTAATAGTAGATTTGACTCCTTGGGATTTTCCACATTGACACACTTTTAACAGTTAACTGGCTTCATATCGCATTTTATTTCTTACCAGTTTGGTGGCCTCCCTTTCTTATTGCTGGGAAATTCTAAAACAGAAAATATCCCTGTTAAATTATCAGAATTTCATGAACAAAATCTTTTGGCATGAACATCTGTTCTTACCCTTTTTATATTTTGGAATAATGGGACTCTCACACTTCCACCTTGCATGACCCCTTCTCAGGATGTTTAAATGATGGTTCCATTGCCACACTTTCATCTTCTCTCTTCTCTGACCTTCCATGCCTCCAAGACCACCCCTCCTGAGGTTTATATATAAATAATTGTACCTAAGATGGTTTAGCATTCTCCGTTTTATTGCATGCTCTCTAGTCTTCTGTGTTAATCTTTGGATTCATTTTATGCATAAAAATGTGCATAAAATGAATATCTGCTCTTTCTTCTCATGTTTGTCTTTGTCTTGTGATTTGGCTTTGTTTCCTTGCTGATTGAAATGATGGCTTTTGAACTCTCTGCCCATGATCTGGATTAATCTCATAGATGACTGAAACCAAGTTCGAAAATGCTGACTCTTGCTTCAGCATTTTCGACTACAATTCAGCCACGCAATTTTTTGCAAAGTTTTGGTTCCGGCTTTTGGTTCCATCCTCTCACGATCCATAGATCTGGCCTGACAGAATAATCCAGCCACAATAGATTCATGTCCACCTTAAAGTTCCTGATGCTGCCAAACTGGCCACTTTTTTCAGTAATCTTTGGGGACCACAATGGGCAATAGATAATAATACATTTAATGATAATACATTTTATTTATAATGCACTTTATGTTTGAAGCAAATCTCAAAGTGCTACAAATTAATTCGACCTGAAAGCTCTGATAAAAAGATAAGTTTTAAGACCAGATTTCAACAGTCTGTGGCGTCCTCAGATACTCTGGGAGAGCATTCCACAGTCTAGGTGCCGCTGAGCAAAAAGCCCGATCTCCCATAGTAGGAAGCTTGGTCTTAGGAGGTTTCAAAAGATGTACTGATGCAGAGCGGAGGTTGCGTGTGGACGTAAGTCTTTTTAGTCACGCTTGCTAACCTTGTCACACAAACTCTCATCCCACTTCATTGGACCCTTTACCATTACTTTACATGTGATTCCATCTCAAATTAGATGTTTCCCAGATATACCATATCATATTCTGTTTGTTAAGTTTTCTCTGCTCTGATCTCCCTTACATCCCGGACCACCCCTACTACACACCAGAGGCTCATTCATGAATGATTACCACCAGCATTTAAGGAAGCCCTGCTTTCACTTTTTGTTTATGCATTCATATGGATTCAAATTGGATTTGTTTAACTGCTGTTTGAAACCATGGCTTTTGAACGTCTGCTTCCATGACTTTGACCTAGCGGTCTAGATTTCTGCGCTGAATGAAATGATGGCTTTTGAACACTTGCCTCCACATCCTCAATTATGACTCTGCCTAGTAATCTGGATTAATCTCTTCACTGACTGAAACCACAGTCTTTGACCTCTTGTGGGAGGTTAGACTAAACGTAGACTAAACTCAGTCACACGATTTGTATTTATTATTCCGTCATCTAGATTCACATTTTGAACTCCTGTTCCAGATGTTTAAATCACGCCACTGCCCAACGTGCTGGATCTTGTGGACACATGCTTCATGTCCATCAAAGCCATGCTTTTGAATCTATCCTCTTATGGCCTATGTAAAGCTCTGCAGTGGGCACAAACAAATCATAGGCACAAGGCTTAGGGCTGTGATGAACCCACTGTGCTTTTATTTACAATCAAAAAGTGAATTCACACCAAAAGGAAATTAGAAGAAACACTCGCAATCTTTCTTTAGTACTTAGAGGAAGCAGGATGTGGGCAGAGTGTTGCGATCCAAACTCCGAGCAGAGCGAGCCGGAGCAGAGGTAAAACAGGTAGGGGGCGCAGATGTGCCAGAGCGTAGGCTTCGTCTCGGTGGAGAGCGAGAGAGGGAGCTTCCCCAGCACAGGTGTTTGAATCTGCAGGCAGAGGAAAAGAAAATGAACTACATGCATTGATCATCCTACCCCCCGGCATGGGACACCGGGATCCTTTTATAGGGAGGGCCGACAAGCGAACAGCAGCTGATTCCCTCTGGCCGATCCCGGTGATTTATGGCGCCCCGCTCCTTTTTGAACTCATTTGATCCGTTTCTAGTGTTTCATCTGTTTGTTTTCCTGGGCAAGTGAGATGATACATTTTTAATGGGGCGCACTGGCTGAAAGCCCGTCACCACACCTGACAGGGACAGTGATTTCATTTCAAAGTTCAGTTTTCTAGTATCAAAAACATAGTATAACTTGGTGAAGAGAGCCATTCCTAATGGTTCTGTAACAATGTACACTAATGTCCCTAACTCGTTAAATGTATCCTTAAGAGATCTGGTCAACATTCCTTGTGGTAAAATCTGCTTTATCATCCTTTAGAAATGATAATAGTTATCCGTTTTTATTATTCCAACAATGTCATCTGTGTTCTATGGGTCACTTCCCACTGGGGTAATCTCCACAGTAATGTTAAATAGAATTAATAGGTTTATTTATGTATTATTTTTTACAATAAAACAGTTAATATTCCTCATAAAATGTACTTCTTTAAAATTTTCAAAGTGACATTTCATGTTTATTTTTTCTCTCTCTGCCCACACTGAAATTGTGCCTCATTTATTTCGGCACAGTCTCAACTTCAAAAAATAGTCAACAGTTTTTAATCTGTTTAATCTTTAATGTGGACTTTTACATATTAGATGGAAACATGTGTTTGTGTTACATATTAGATGAAAACATATACCGTAGAGTACAACATTTTTATAGGTGATATTTTGATTAATAATGATTATCCTAAAATTTTCAAGATTCAACGATTCAAAGAACTTTATTAATTAAGGGGAAATTGCTTATTCCCGGTTACAGTTGCTCACCCTTGCTATCAAGTAAAGTAAAGTAAAAAAAAACAGCAGACAACAAAGTCAAACAAAGTGTCCTCAAACAGTAAGTACCATATTGCACACTATGTTAATACAATATTGCACAATAAGTGTATATATATATATATATATATATATATATATATATATATATATATATATTATATATATATATATATATATATATATATATATATATATATATATTACATATATCTTATATCTTGTATTATAATATGTCATATTGTATTACATAATTTATTTCGATAAGATAGTATATGTAGTATATGGTATTACATTTGTCATATACTGTAATTAATACAGGTAAGTATTATTGTTCTATTATGTTACTGTCACTGACAGTGAATACCCACATAGTGTGTAGGTTACAGAGAAGAGTTGTATAACTTACTGTAATTGCCATTGGGAAGAAAGATCTCCTGTGGCGCTCTGATGGTAATCAGTCTCTGGCTGAAATTGCTCCTCTGGTCAGCGAAAACACTGTATAGCGGGTGAGAAGGATTGTTCAAAATGGATTGTACTTTGGCCAGAATTCTCCTCTTCACTACTACATCCACAGAGTCGAGCTCCATGCCTAGCACAGATCCAGCCTTTTTAATTACCTTGTCCGTTCTGTTCCTGTTCGATACCTTTACATTACCGCCCCAACAGACCACTGCGTAAAAGATGACACTCGCCACAACAGTTTCATAAAACATCCGTAGAATGGTGCTACAGACGTTGAAAGACCTGAGCCTTCGAAGAAAGTACAACAGGGTCTGTCCTTTCAAGTTTGTTATCCAGATGAACTCCCAGATATTTGTATTCCGAGACCACGTCCACCTTCTCCCCCTTGACAGATATAGGAGTCGCAGGGGTCTTGCTTCTCCTAAAGTCAACCCCCATCTCCTATGTTTTCTTGATTACGCTCACACCAGGAAACGAAGTCGTCTACTACAGGTATTTAGAGGTGTCACCATCCTTTATACATCCAACAATCACAGAATCGTCAGAGAACTTCTGTAGATGGCATGACTCTGAGTTATACCTAAAGTCAGATGCATAGAGGGTGAAAAGAAACGGAGACAGTACAGTCCCCTGGGGAGCTCCGGTGTTGCAGATCACAGTCTCGGACAAACAGTTTTGTAGACGGACATACTGGGGACGACAGGTCAGATAGTCCATAATCCAGGAAACCAAGCGGGTGCCAATGTTCATGTTCATACCTGTAGGTTTCTCCCCCAGTACTGCAGGTTGGATGGTGTTGAAGGCACTGGAGAAGTCAAAGAACGTCATTCTTACAGTGGTCCCAGGCTTGTCGAGGTGAGAGTAGGTTCGATGGAGCAGGTGTATTATGGCAACTACTCCCATGAAAGGCTGATAGGCAAACTGAAGAGGGTCCAGAGATGACTTCACCAGGGGATGAAGTGTATCCAGGATCAGCCTCTCAAACACCTTCATAATGTGCGATGTCAAAGCAACAGGCCTGTAGTCATTCAGGGCACAAGGGCGTGGTGTTTTGGGGACCGGTACAATGCATGATGTTTTCCACAATGCAGGTACTTTCTGTAGAGACAGACTTAGACTAAAGAGGTACTGGAGAACACCACAGAGTTGGGAAGCACAAGATTTCAGAACTCTAGGGTTGATCTTGTCCGGACCTACAGATTTTGTAGGGACACACGAACAGTAACTCTATGTGGCAGGTACATTTCATTTAGACTGGACTACTATACATGACTGCTGTAAACTCTGCACTCCACTAGATGTCGCAGTTTAATGATTCGGGTGACATATCAACGTTTGATACAACACAAAGTGAAAGAGGTGTCACACGCTCCATGTGGCTTCATCTGCCATCACTGCTTCAGACCTGTGAACCGAGCGATTATTCTTCTTCTTCTTCAAAGTTTTTTTTTTTCAACTTTCAGAGGAACTATGATCAAGAAATGTTGATTTACACAAAGTGTTGCAAGGGTTACAAAGTGATTTCAAATACTTTAAAAATTCACCATTCTACAGTTAGGCAAATGGAGACACTTTGGGACTGTGGCTACTCTACCAAAAAGTGGTGCTCAGTCAAAAAGACCAGAAGAGCACAACAAAGACTCGTCAATGAGGTAAATAAACAACCTCGCGTGACAGCCAAAGATTTCAAGGCATCATTGGAAATGGCTAACGTCTGTGTTCATTAGTCTACAGTACGTAAAACAATAAACAAGCAGGGTGTCCATGGCGGGACACCACAAAGGAAGCCGCTGCTCACTAAAAAGAACGCTGGTGGACGCCTGAAGTTTGTGAAAGAGCACATTGATGCTCCACAGCAGTATTGGCAAAATGTTTTGTCCACTGATGAAACTAAAATGTAACAATTTGGAAAGAATTGGACTTAAAAAAATAACATTTGCATATTTCTGTTTTTTTCCCCACAAGTTTGGACTATTTTAAACAACAGTTGAATGGAAGAATTGAAGAGACCCTTTTATTGGTGAACTTTGTGAGTAGTTTTCTGTGTTCAAGTGTCTTTTTCTTTTAACTTGTCTTACATACAGTACATACTTGTACCACAATTTAAAAGAGGTTCATCTGTGCTACAAGTAACTTTGCCTTTCAAGAGAAAGACAGGTCGAATTGGTGAGCAGTTAGTGGAGCTACTACAACAGACAAAAGGGTTGATTTTTTTTTTTTTGTAATAATATTGATGGTTGGTTCACCCATATTACAAAAACACATTCTCTCCATAACAAAGTAATGGAAGTGTAAATGTCAGAGGCAAAACTTTCAACTGGACAAATACATTCAAGAAAAAATACAAAAAAATATGTTTATTTGTTCTACATATGTGTGTGCCATATCCCCTTGTAGAGCACGGAGCCAACAGCCACTAGATGTCTAGTCCTGAGGGGACTTACAGTCATTCTTTTAATTATTATTGTTAATTTCTTAATATTGTCACTTAACATTGCCATTTTTACTGTATGCTTTTAATTATTTGGGAAGGTGGGTAATGACTGATTAATATTTATGAAGATCTTTCACTGAATTAAATTTAATTTTTACCTTGATTTGTCTGATAAAATGCCTTTCCTGTTATCAAGTGGTAATACATTACTGCATAAATTAGGTAAAAATTCACAGGGTCTGTTTACACAACATTACAAAAAATAAAACCACAGAGAATTATAAAAAGCAAAGTAACAGACATAAGAGCATATGCATATATAGAAAAATTGCAATTTACCTGAATACCTTCTTTATTTTCTTGTCTTTCATACAATGAAGAATCTTAATGATGGAGAATCCTTGGACATTCTGGTGGGAATTCTCTGCTATGAGAACAACAGAGCCACAAGCCCAGCATCACCACAACTAAACCCCTCAAGAGTGGGGATCATTTTAAAAGGCAGCCTTGTAATGGTTGCACTCACCAACCTGCCTCAGGCTATGTGCCGCTTGTTTGACTTTACCTATGCACCTATGTTCATGAAAAACACTTTCATCTTCATTCAGCAGGTAATGCTACACTAAGGTCAGAGTGACGTGCCAAAGGTTCAAATGCTGATGAATGATGTTGCAGTGTACGACACATGTATATGATCATGGCACAATTGCAAATATTCTTGCAGTTACTCATTTTGTAATATGTGTTTTTTTTTTTATGTTTCTTCTTGTAATGTATGGGTAAATGTGGTTTTAGATTTTGTAGTTCATAAAGAGCATCATTATCAATGATATTTATTGCTTTGTTAAATGTTTCAATAAAATACAAAAGAAATACTGCATTGTGTAGTCATTCACAAAGGAAAATGCAAACTGAACAAGTGAATTTGACAAAATATTAAGTTCTTACTATTTTACATTTAAGTTGACTCTACTTAAACAAATGAATGGTTTTACTCTCGATTACTTAAAGCAGTTAAGTTTGACTTCATATATTATGTTTTGCACTATTTGCATTTAAGTTGACTCGACTTAAATCACTTGCTTTAAATGGTTTAAGTACAGATAACTAATGCTACAGGGTATACATATTATATATACATACTTCCATGCTATGGAATAACTTGAAGAGAGCCAAACACAAGAGACATCCAAAGAATATGTCAGAGCTAAAGCAGTTCTGCCAGGAGGTTTATGTATCAACAATTTTTGATCATTGGTCCTCTGAAAGCTGTTTTTGGTGAGGCATGGCACACATTAGCGCATTTGTCTTGTGCAAAGCAAACTCAAAAGGTTTGAGTGTTTTTTTTTTTTTTCAGTCAATATAGCGCTAGTCCACACCTCCAAAATAAATTTAACAAGACTCCAGATACAGTATGATGACGCCTGACTCCAATTCGCTTTTTGAGGTCATGAAATCAAGGATAACTCAAAGGTGCATATACTTTTTCCACTAGCACTATGACATTTTTAGGATTTGTTTTTAATAAAAACATGAACAATCAGATTAAATTTGTGTTACTATTTTAGGCACATTATATTTGTCAATACTCTTGACTTGAAAATGAGATCACATTTTAGGACAAATTAATGCAGAAAACCGTGAGAAGTTCACATGCTTTTTCTTGGCACTGTATTTCTTCCAACTACAGATCAAACATATGTTTCATATGTATAAAACAGTAAATTATATATAAAATCATGTACACACTTTACTGTGGGCAACTGAAGAATAGATAACTTGTGGATCCATCTTTTCATCATGTCTCTCAATTTGCCTGGTTTTCATTTTAGAAAACTGTAGTGCAGCGTAATTCACAGAGTCGGGTTCAGCAGCCTACAGGAACAAAGAAGATACACAGAGATAATAAAATATAAAATGAAATAAATAATAAATGAAATAAATGTTTCTATAAGTTTTATTGAGCTGGAGTGACGATTATTAGCGATCATAAAACTCTTATTTATCAGAAAACCTTAATCACTGTATTGATCAGGTATAATATTTATTCATTACTTTAATGAATAAACTTTAAGGACGTCCAATTTTTTCAACCAAATTCTTTTTACAGTTTTTAGGTTTTTTTTTTTTTTTTTTTTTTTTTTAATGAACTTGAAGGTCATTTAACAAATATTTAAATAAGTAACACATTTATATAAAAAGAAAAAAAAAACAACAGTGAACTGGTTCGGTGAAAATATTAGCAAATTTTTTTTATTAATTTTAGATAAATAATTTCCTAAAAATTACAAGACACTAAAAACTTCCACATTACTTCTGGAGTTACTACAAATAAGGAGAAACAATGGGAACTTGTATATACTGTATACAGAATGTTACTGAACTGAGTTCTAAGAAATATATATGATAGCTACAAGCTGGATTGTTTTATTTCATTATTAATAGCATAAAAAATACTTAACACACTAAATGCTTTATTAATTTCCTGTGTTTTGTTTGTTATTTGTCTTTAAATAAAAACAGTCTTTACTGAGTGGTTAAAATTTTTTATTATCAGCAGAAAAAATACAAATTAATTGATTTCTGTTAGTCAGTATAATTATTCTAAAATGAATCAGATTTACCTCAGTGTCTTCTGCTGCAGCACCTAATGCAACACAACACCATTATTATTATTATTATTATTATTATTATTATTATTATTATTATGACATAAGAAATAATTGACCTGTGTTAACTTTTCTGTGCTTCAGTATAATGAAGATCAGGACACAGAAAAGAATTACAGTCGATGAACCAAACCCCACAGTCAGCATGAAGAACACGGCAGACCACACGCAGCCTTGGAAACAAACATTTAAAAAGAAATCGTATCTTTAAACCTGTAAATTTAAATTTCATATTGTAATTTAAAATGTACAGAGGCCTCTGAGGGAAAAAAAAATGCCAACCTGGTTCTTTGCCCTTTATATTTCCCTCTGAAAAAAGAAGAGTTAATTTTACAACCTCTGTCAACTTATCTTTTATGAAAACTATTGACTCTGTATAAATTCACCTTTTACATGTAACGAGGTCGAGTTACTAAAGTTAACTTGGTTCAGTTCCACGTAGCTGCAGTAGTAGAGTCCTGCATCAGAGGGATTTACTGCAGTGATGGTGAGAGACGTGTTCTTGTCATGAGCAGACATCACTATTCTCTCACTCTCAGTAAAAAAGTGACACGCTACTGACTGAGTTGAGGTCATAATTTTTTTACATCCAAGAAGAAGTGGAACTGAATCGCTTTGGTGTTTATACCAGAAGACGTAACCTGAGACACTCAAGTCATGTTGGCACCAAATAGTGACTTTATCTCCAACTTCTGCCTCCAATGTTAAAGAGCACAGAGTCTCTGAGAGCAAACCTGCACACACAGATTTTATATTAATCTACTATATGACTTAAAGTTACAGACAATATTAATATATATTATAATCTCATTTTTTTAATGATGTAATTCTCAGTAACACAAAATAGGAATAATTCGATTTTTAATTACACAACCATTTAATGTGTACCATGTATATATAAAGGATAATCATTTATTCAATCCATCATTAAGATGATTACGACTTACCCATGACACAGAGAAACACATGCAGAGCTTTAACCTGGACCATTGTGTATCGGTCAAGAGACAAAACGGTCTGATGGGTAAAACTATCACTGGTTTATCTGTGTTTAAGGGGTGTGGCGATTTATGCGACCTACAGCACGTAGGAACATAGCCTGACAGGAAGAAAGCAAAGTGTACAGTAACCTAAAAGAGATGTTTTTATTTTCTTATATTTCAGTAAAAGTTTATCTGAATTATAGTTTCCTACAAACACACTAATGTATAATTATAAGATGTACAGTTTACTTTTTGAAACATTACGAAATATTGTTGTGTTTTAAGAAACTACTATAAATACCCAAGATGTTACTTCCCCAAGAAGTTACAGTACATATCCTGTACTTTTATACAGTTATACAGTAAGTGTAGTAATGGGAATCATTTCAGACCAATAATTTCTGACAATAATGTATTTTAAGAAAAAATAATTTTGTTTAGTATTTATTGCATAGTGTGACCTCAATTTAATTATCAAACTAATTCAATTAGTCAATTAATTAGCAATTTTAAAAGGCATAATCTGTAGAATGTGTTGAATATGCTAAAAATGTTTAATATCTATTTATATAATTATTTGTAGTGTGAATTTGTTTATAAATGTTGCACAGCAGGCAACATTCAGACAACACTTTCACAAAATTATTAGTAAAGTAATCTTTCTGCTTCTTCTTCTACTTCATCATCATCATCATCATCATCATCATCATAATCTTCTTCTTATTTTCAAATTGAACAGTGGAAACAAAGTGTATGAAAAGCAGCTAGTGAGTAAAACCAGATGAACCACAGGTGAGTGTGTCAGTTCTCACAGTTATAACACCAGCATCATGCAAGCAAATATTCCGTGTCTCAGGTCTGTGGTTGGAAAACAGTCAAACGATAAACAATGTCTGTGTACGAGCTACAGCTTGTGGTTGTAGAGATGTCCTTACATGACTACAGAACTGATTTCAGTGGGGTTGTAAAGCAAGAGTTTAGATTTACTGATTAAATAACTCTCTCTCTCTCTCTCTCTCACACACACACACACACACACACACACACACACACACACACACACACACACACACACACACACACATCTGAATCTCTCTCTTACCCCCTCACTCTGACAACACTAATTAGACATTCTTACTGGGCGCATGCTCCATGGTGCCACTCACTTGTCCATCACTCCATTTACAGATCAGCGCACAACCACCAGTCGCCCAAAAATGGCCCTCAATTCACTCTACAAATCACTCCATAGACTATAATAGGGTTTGAGTGGAGGCGCATGCTCGAGTCCACAGTAGGATGACTTCCACACTCGAGCATGCGTCTCCACTCAAACCCCATTATAGTCTATGGAGTAGACTCTACACTGCCCCTGCCCCTACTTCTGCAATAAAAAAAAATAAGTTAAAAAGGCTGTAGCCTTGCAGGAGATGTAACCGTTCAGAGGAGATATTCCGGTTGTATGTGTGTGTGTGTGTGTGTGTGTGTGTGTGTGTGCAGCCCCCTTGCACCTGCTTCTACTCTCATCCCGTCGTCTACTCAAGATTCTTTTCAGAGTTAAAGTGCATATTAATTTGTTTCATTTTTACTATATTTTGTATTAATATTTTTGGGCTGTAGAATGAATCATCAGAGTTTCCATTATTTGTTATGGGGGAAATTCATCCTTGAGCAAGGCCCTTACTGCTCAGATGTATAATGATAGAAATGTAAGTTGATCTGAATGAGGGCATCTGCCAAATGCATATATGAGTGCTTTGATATACAAGCATGTTTCCAGAAAGAATTATGCTTGCAGTCCAAGGTTCCACTGTACAGATGAAACTCGAGAAATTAGAATAGCATGCAAAAGTTCATTTATTTCAGTAATGCAACTGAAAAGGTGAAACTAATATATAAGCTAGACTCATAACATGCAAAGCAAGATTTGTTATAATTTAGATGATTATGGCGTACAGCTCAAGAAAACCCCAAATATACTGTAACGATGTGGGCCACCTGAAGGCGTGCTTATTTAAGGGTCCTGATACCTCGGCACTTTGTGCGAATATTAGGTAGCACTGGTAAGGTATCAGGGCCAATACAAAGAAAGAAAGAAAGAAAGAAAGAAAGAAAGAAAAGAAAAAGACAAGCGCTCAGAAAGTAAAGAGACAGAGGCAAAGCCCCAGCCTCTGCCTCCGTAAGATGCTGGCGAAATCGAGAGAGAGAGCGGCACGCATCAGTCCAGCATGCACACTCAGTTTAAGTTTATTATTGCACGAAGCACAAACTCTCTCTCTCTCAATAAATCCTTGGTAAGGGCAACAAGCCCCGAGAGGATAAAAGTTTTGTTTTATTTTCCAGAGCCCCGCCCGTTCTCACGTAGAGGGTGGAGCTCCGTTATATTGTGTTTTCAGTTTTCGTTGATTTCATTTAAATTCCTAATTAATAATCCCACGCCATCTCCAAACAGAAGTCAAACAGAAGCTTGCATGTCGCAAGCGCTCTCGCTAACTCCTATTTCGTTGACGCCCCCTAAAGCCCTGCGTCAGAGCTCTTATCATTAAAAACATCTCATGGTGCAGCTCTCCATACCGCACCACGTAATATATACAATCTCAGAAAATTATAATATTACATGCAATCAATAAAACAAGGATTATACATAGAATGATATCGGACCTCTGAAAAGTTTAAGTATGCATATGAGCTCAGTACTTGGTTTGGGTGCATTTTGAAGCAATTACTGCCTCAATGTGGCGTCATATAGAAGCTATCAGCCTGTGGCACTGCTGAGGTGTTATGGAAGACCAGGATGCTTCAATAGCGGCCTTAAGCTCTTATGCATTGTTCATGCTCATGTCTCTCATCTTTCTCTTGGCAATGCCAAATAGATTCTATATGTTGATCAGGTCAGGCGAGTTTGCTGGCCAATCAAGCTCAGTAATGTCACGGTCATTGAACCAAGTTTTGTTGCTTTTGTCAGTATGGGCAGGTGCCAAGTCCTGCTGAAAAGTCAGCATCCCCATTAAGCTCAACTGCAGAAGGAAGCATGAAGTGCTCCAAAATCTCCTGGTAGACGGCAGCATTGAACTTGGACTTAGTGATGCACTGTGGACCAACACCAGCAGATGACATGGCTCTCTAAATCAACACCTCACACTGGACTTCAAGCATCTTGAAGTCTCTCCATTCTTTCTCCAGACTCGGTCCTTGGTTTCCAAATGAGATTCTCTCATCAGAAAAGAGGACGTTTGACTACTGAGCAACAGACCACTTCTTTTTTTCTTTAGCCCAGGAAGGACGCTTCTGACGTTGTTTGTTGTTCTGTCCGTGCGTGGTGGCTCTTGACTCTAGCCCCGGTCTACTTGTGAAAATCCCCAACACTTTTGAATGGCCTGACAATCCTCTCCAGGCTGCGATCATCCCTACTGCTTGTGTATGTTTTCATCCACACTTTTCCCTTCCACATAACTTTTTATTAATGTGCTTTGATGCAGCACTTTGGGAACATCCAACTTATTTTGCAATTACCTTTTGAGGCTTCCCCCCTTATGGAGGATGTTAATGATGGTTTTCTGCACTGTCAGGTCAGCAGTTTTTCCTATGATTGGGCTTCCTACTGAACCAGACTGAGAGATCATTAAAGGCTCAGGAACCCTTTGCAGGTGTTATGGCATAATTAGCTGATTGAGGGGGGCATTTTGAGGCTAGAATATTGAACCTTTTACCAATATTCTAATTTTCTGAGATTGTCATTGTCATTATCTCAATTATGACAAATCACAGCTTGAACTATCTTGCTTTGCATGTAATGAATCTCATATATTAGTTTCACCTTTTAAGTTGCGTTACTGAAATAAATGAACTTTTGCACTATATTCTAATTATTTGAGTTTCACCTGTATATACAATGGGAATTTATGGCTCTCACAGACCTGTAAGTTCTTCTTTAAGAGGCTCCACTGTCCTCTACTTGTTACCTGTATAAATGGCATCTGTTTGAACTTCTTATCAGTATAAAAGTTACCTGTCCACAACCTCAAACAGTCACACTCCAAACTCCACTATGGCCAAGGCCAAAGAGCACCAGAAACAAAATTGTAGACCTACAACAGGCTGGAAAGACTGAATCTGCAATAGGTAAGCAGCTTGGTGTGAAGAAAAAAACTGTGGGAGCAATTATTAGAAAATGGAAGACATACAAGAACACTGATATCTGATATCTCCCTCGATCTGGGGCTCCATGCAAGCTCTCACCCCATGGGGTCAAAATGATCACAAGAACTGTGAGCAAAAATTCCAGAACCACACGGGGGGATCTAGTGAATTACCTGCAGAGAGCTGGAACCAAAGTAACAAAGGCTACCATCAGTAACACTGCCGGCCAGGGACTCAAATCCTGCAGTTCCAGGCGTGTCCCCTTGCTTAAGCCGTACATGTCCAGGCCTGTCTAAAGTTTGCTGCAAAGGGAGCACAACGACTGATCCATGTAAAGGGAAGAATGAATGGAGTCATGTATCATGAGATTTTGAGTGAAAAATTCCTTCCATCAGCAAGGGTATTGACGATGAAACGTGGCTGGGTCTTTCAGCATGAAAATGATCCCAAACACACCTCCTGGGCAATAAAGGAGTGGCTTTGTAAGAAGCATTTCAAGGTCCTAGGGTGGCCTAGCCAGTTGCCAGCTCTCAACCCAATAGAAAATCTTTGGAGGGATTGGGGTGCAAATATGCTCTTCATGGTGCAGGAGTAGAAATTCCTCTCCTAGTAGTTCCTCTCCTGCTTTGTACTAAAGTCCATTATCAACTGCTTTGATATGACGTTTAGAAGGAGATTGTTCCTCAGGCCCCAGATTTCCAATCTCCTTCAGGTAGGCTGTCTCATCGTTGTCCATGATCAGGACCACCACGACGGTATCATCAGCAAACTTGATGATGGTGATGGAGTTGGTAGTGGCCACGCAGTGTTATACAGTATGTGTACAATGAGTGCAGCAGGGGGCTCAGAACACAACACTGGGGTGCTCCAGTGCTGAGAGTGAGGGAGGCAGACATGTCCGTCCATCCATCCATCCTTACTGCCTGTGGTCTGCCAGTTAGGAAATTGGAGATATACTGGCACAGAGATGGTCTGAGTCCCAGGTACTCCAGCTTAGTGGTGAGTGTGGAGGGAATTATGGTATTATTTGCTGAGTTGTAGTCGACAAAGATCATTTTAACACAATCCCCCCTTCTAGTGTCCAGGTGAGTGAGAGATGTATGGAGGAGATGAGAGATGGCATCATCTGTACAGCGCTTTGGACGGTAAGCAAACTGTAATGAATCCAGTGTGTCAGTTATTGAGGAGATGTTGAAGTATCTGTCCAGCCCTTCATCACTAATGAAGTGAGGGCTACAGGGCGATAATCATTGAGGGAAGCAGGATGGGGTTTCTTTGGGACAGGAACAATGATGGACTCTTTAAAGCATGTGGGGATTATCAACTGAGATAAAGAAAGGTTGAATATCTCTGTGAACACAGATGCCAGCTGGTCTGTGCAGGCTCTGAGGACTCGACCTGAGATGCCATCCGATTTTGCTCCTTTTCTGGTGTTCACTCTCCTGAAGGCTCTCCTCACGTCATGCTCGGAGATGATGAACACTGATTTCTGGTGCTGGCGGTGTCTTCCTTTCTGCAGTCGATGACGCCGCTAGCATTAGCATCGCTAGCGTCTTTAGCTGCAGGCTGGAAGCGAGCATAGAAGGTGTTCAGCTTGTCTGCCAGAGACACGTCTGCGTTTGTCATACCGGATGTTGGTGCTTTGCAGTCAAAAGACAAAGAAAAAGGTGTCAGAGTAGACATGACGGCAGGTCGGCGTAATCTTGTTCTTTTTCGTGTCTGACAGCAGACAAATCTGATGTGATCGTCTGCTGTTTGTAGCCCAACCACCATAGTGCTTGATGTACATATACAGTAGTGACTATAGACTTCCTGTCACCACAGACCAGTCTTGTTTCTCTCACTCTCTTTTTATCTTTTGTACCTTAATGGTGTTACAGGCTCCAGACCTAAACTAAAGAGACTGTCAAGAGGTCGGATGACAAACCAGACTGTCGGCAACAACCGCCAAGCCACAGGTAAAGTCACAGACTTTGCACTTTCCCCAATCTGAACATTAACTGCAGCTCTTGATCTGTATTTGCATGAGCTTATACAATGTGCTTATGATTGGCTGATAAGATACCTGCATAAAAAAGTAGATCCTGTCATCTATGTAAACATTATGTAGTGCAGTGTGAGACAATGAACTGTAAAAAAGGATATTTTAGGATAACAGAGTTATCCGCAAAATGCATGGCTTGTGATGGAGAATATATTGTGTAGCACCTTCGTAGGGAGAAGAGTTACTCTACCATGCAATTTGAACCACTACAGTAAGTCAGTTCATAAAAGGTTATCAGTACAGCCTTTGTAATTCTCCAGTAAAAGCAGAAGTCCTTCTTTTAAATACCCAAAAGTTTTGGGGGTAATCAAAATATTTTTTGACAAATGTGAGATGAACCTCATGGGTGTTCTTTTTGGTTAGTAGTTGATTATGAACACTAATCTTAACTGAGACAAGTGAGGTCTGCAGTTCTTTACGTGTTGTTCTGGGTTCTTTTATGAGTTCCTGGATGAGTCTACATTGTTGTGCTCTTGGAGTAATTTTGGTAGGCCGGCAATTCCTGGTAAGGGTCACCAAGTTTTCTCCATTTGTGGATAATGGCTCTCACTGTGGCTTGCTGGAGTCCCTAAGCCTTAGAAATGGCTTTGTAACCCTTTCCAGACTGATACGTCAATTACTTTGTTTTTCATCTGTTCTTGAATCAGACAGGTTCTATAGAAATTTAACTCAGCTTTCAATTACATGTGGTAAACCACAGTTCATTCATGATTTAGCAAGGGGGTGGGGCGATGGGGTGCAAAAATTACTTTTGAAAATTACTTTTTTCACATAGGGCCAGATAAACTCATCAATTAAAAACTGCATTTTATATTTACTCTGGTTATTTTTGTGTAATATTTAAGTTTGTTTGATCCTCAGAATCATAAAAGTGTGACAAATATACAAAATGTAAAAAGCAAACTGGGTAGGGGCAAGTATTTTTTCATTGCACCATTAAATTTACTCATGTATGAAAACTATCAAGCTGATATTAGCTCAGCTTAGTTTTAAAAACAGGCTGGTCTAGTCAGTGGGTTGTTTCATAGTCTTTAGGTTCTGTAAAATAGAAACCAGGCTCAGTGGTAGGTTTCTCACCTTTTATGCGAAAGGCCCCGGTTCAATTTCCAGCCAGTCCCCAAACCCCAGCTACTGTATTCAGTGCTGGTCCCAAGCCCAGATGAAATGGTTGTTGTGTCAGGAAGGTCATCCGGTAAAAATATGTGCCAAATAGTTGTGCGGATTGGATGGTCTGCTGTGGCGACCCTGCAAAAGGGGGACAGCCGAAAGACTAAAAACAACAGTGCTTTTTTTAAGTATTCCATTACTTAAGTAAAAGTTTGTCCAAACTAATTTCACTTTTATTGGAGTAATCCCTGCTGTAAAAAACAGCATAGACCAGCATAGCTGGTTAACATTATACCAGCATATTTTGTGTTTTGGTGCTGGTATGCTGGTGACCAGCATAAATTTTGCAGGTATGCTGGTGCTGGTATGCTGGTGACTTTACTGATGCTGGTTCACAGCATGCATTTTGCTGGTATGCTGGTGACCAGCATTATAGTGCCATGATACTATGCTGGTCACCACCCCATCTAATGTTGGTTTGGTATAAAAGCCAGAATACATGGAAGATTGTCATCCAATATGTAAAATATAAAACAGAATCAGTATAAAATCAGCTTTATTGGCCAACACAAACAATATTAACATTGTGTAATATGTAACAACATATACAATATGCACATTTGTAACAATATGATAATTTAACAAAAAACAGCAAATAGGTTTTGATAAAAAAAAAATAATAACAAAAACAAAACATGAGACCAACCCCTCAGGGACACTTTCACACAGTTACTTTCACACCACAGGAGTGTAAATGAGTGAGCTTGGCCCTCACTCTTTATTTAGGGGTCTGCAGGTTAATGGGCCGTGAAGTAGTTCTGACATTTGTGTATTTTTCTTACTTATAAACATATAAATGTATATGTTTTCATACCTCTTTCACCTAGTGCAAAGTAAATGTCCAGGATTGAGGGAAGAGGGACACAGATTATTTTATACACAGAAGGCACATTTCTGGCATACTGTAAATATGGCCGTGCAAACAGACATTCAGGGTAAAACAGTGGGAACAGGAACAGTGCACTGAAGAAAGGGAGTTAGGTTTGTAAAAGCCCACTTTTACACCCTATACACAGTCATACATCTTTGTACCTCTCTTGAAAAGCAGTTCTTGTTTAACTCAAGACACAAGTGAACATCGCATACCTGGCATTTCCATGGTGTTCCATGGCTGCTTACCATAAACTGATTTGCAAGTCACACAGACCCTGTGACCAGCAGTGGTAACATTCCTGGCATCTGAGGTCAGTCCATGTGCTGGTTGTGTGCAGTCACAGGTGAATCATTATCGTGTGGTCAACCGCTTAAAAAATACAAGAGATCCGTCCCGAATCCAGACCCCAGTTTCCCATGACATAGTGATGGTCTGTCGTATCTTGAAAAAAACAGGATCTGTCTCTATAAAACAGGTGGCTGATCATTTTCATGGTCACAACGGTTTTTAAAAAAGGAAAAAGAAACATAAGCATGATGATAATAAAATTACTATCAATAATCACGAATAACTATTGACCATGCATAAAGACAACACAAACTTTTGCAATGTTTAGGCAACAGGAGCTAAGGTGTTTGTGCTAAATAACATTATAGATAGCAGTGTAATAAGCTAACCAAAAACTGAACCAAATAGCTACCATAACATGAAGCTATCCAAAACGGGGTGAATATATTATAAATATCCACACCACAGCTGATACTGACAACCATGTGTAATCTCCATACTGTAAGTTATTAGCTTAGCCACCTGTGAGCTAACCTGTTTGTGCTAAGCTACATAAGGCAGTATGTTAGCATGATTTAGCAGTGTTATCTACATGCTAACCGAACCATGTAAGTGACATTAAATGACAATGTTTCACATAAACTGGCAAAAGCGTGTGAGAAAATGAGAAAAAATGAATGAATATTAGTTTTATATTATCAGAATAATGATTATATTAGATTTAATAACTAACCCATGCTAACAGCTTGCTGGATTCTCCTCCTTTGTTCTCTGTTGGAGTCTCAGTATTGTTCTGAGGTAAATCTAAACTCGTCCCACTGTCCAGAACATTCTGTAGAGCTTCAGAAACATGTACAGCACCTAATATCTTCCACACACGCAGGAAAATTATCGGATCTACTGTGTGTGTGCGTGCGTGCGGGCGCGTGTGTGTTTGGGGGCGTGGCCTTGTATGTAGATTACCCTGACTGTTTCCCAGTGAACAGCGTGTGGGCGTGTCCTGTCTCAGGACATTATCAGTGAATGAAGTGTGGCAGAAAGACTGTCTCTCTCCTGAGATTCATATGGATTACATAAACTGAGAAGATTTATTTTTGATTAAGCTTGCTACATTTAAAAGTAGACACTTTAAGCTTTCTATAGATATATATGTATAGATATATAAATATATGTATATGTGTGTGTTCATTTTAGTTCATTTTAGTGAAGCGTTTCAAAAAGATTTTCGCGGAGACTGAGATGGCAGAAAGCGCACCCTGTTTATTTTCTTTATTTTACAAAAGCACAATGTTTTATTGATATGTGAGTGTACATTAACAAATAAAGACGTAAATCGATACATTACGCAAATTATGGAACATTTAAGTTTTTTTGACGGTTACATTAAAAATGCAAGAGGTCCCATAGCTGGAACAGCTGACCCCATGGTGCTGGTGCTGGTATACTGGTAACCCTGCTGGTATAATTGCTGGTCAAGCTGGTATCCAGCTATGATGGTCTATGCTGTTTTTTTTCTTTTTTTTTCAGTTTTAAGTGATTTCCATTGATTACTTTTTAAAAAAAAGTGCATTTATATAAAAGCTTTGTGTTGTGTTTTTAGACAACCCACAGATATTTAATAAATGTAAATTAATGTATTTACATGTTTTGGGTAAATGGATTATTTTTGTCTTTTGTATGTAAATGCATTTAAAGATAACACTACACGGTGCATGTATTTACATCACACATTATTTTCAGTACTAGCTATTAAAAAACAAGATAATGAGCTAAAATGGTAACCATTTTTAACTACCAAAACCTTGCTGGTGGCCCAGCATATAAATCATGCTGGCCGATGCTGGATTTTTCAGCAGGCCTGCTGGTCTTCCATCAGTTATGCTGGTTCACCAGCTAAATCAGCACCAGACCAGCACTAACTAGCAAGACCAATGCTGGTGGTAAGGTTTCATCAGCGTAGATCTGCTGGCCTTCCATGAGTTATGCTGGTTCACAGGCTAAACCAGCATCAAACCAGCACTAACCAGTATTAACGAGCATATAAATCATGCTGGTCTATGCTGTTTTTTTTCAGGAGGGATATGTAGCATACTTTGTATACTTTTACTCACATCAGTGTTCTTTGTCTTTGTCGCTGAGCGTAAACTAATTTACTCTATTAACATACAGCATGTGGAGAGTAGACAGGGCATTACAGTCCTTACACACAGAGGACAAACTGTGTTCACATACACTTTATTTCTTATATTTAAAGTTTTAAAGTTTTGTAGTAGAAGAAGTGAGGTGCTCGGTCTGTCTGCTGTGCTTTGATAAGCTTTTCTGGCACTAGGAGAAACTCAGTCAAACGCACACACATGTTGTCTGTCAGAAAGATCTCTGTTTATTAACAGCAAAAGATAGCGTTTTTATATGTTTGACCAAACACCTGTGCCATCGACATCTGTTACTAAAAAGAACATAAACCATTGTAAAATGTCCTGGTGAGATCCTGAAGAAGAAAAGAGTGGAAGTGGGACAGATGTTGGTCCAGAGATGAACTAGGAGGTGTTGACACTCGTTGTGGAAGTGGGACAGATGTTGGTCCAGAGATGAACTAGGAGGTGTTGACACTCGTTAGGGGGGGGGGGGAGAGAGAGAGGAGAGGAGAGAAGAGAGGAGTATGAGAGTGGTGAGGTGGAAGCTTGCACTTAGAAAAGAAGCAAGAGGAGCCAGGGGGAAAGGAGTTAGCAAAGGAGTTTATCAGTTATATCAGATCTTTTGGAGAGGCTGAATTCTTTTTATATACTATTCCATCCTACTTATAATTTATTAAAGAAAATATATGTAAGCAACGTGGAAGTGGACATCTCTGGAATATACCGGAATACAAATTATGTATTTTTAGTCTTAGTACATAAAAGGTGGTGATTATTATATGTGTTTGTTTTTTTTTTTTTTTTACTTGCCCAGGCTAAGCTAAGCTCTGATTACACGTAGACCTAAATTCACGAGAGTGTTGTGTTAATACGTATGTAGGTTTCTGGGTTTGTTTTCATGCATCTTCACTGTGCATCTTTCTCCTTGCTGGCAGCGGTGGTTATGCACGGCCTCTTCTAACAGATTAAGTCTCACAATGAGCGAAGAATTTCCTGCTGAGGGTTTGTTAGAGCAGGTTACAAGAACAAGAGCTGGATTTGACTGGATGATTAACTGCTTAAGTGTGAAGAGCTTCAAGTCTGTGCTGCAAAGAGCAACAGAGTCAACTGTCATGGGCAAAAGTGTTAATCACCTTTACTACCATTAAACAACTCATATAAAGATCTTTATGGTCTTTTTATCACAAATAGAAACAATAATAATTCATAGGTGGCACGGTCGCCTTGCACCTCCAGGGTCTGGGATCGATTCTTGGCCTGGTGCGACTCATGTCTCTGCGTTCATGGCATACTGGATGACCCTGAACACTGGATAAAGTGGTATAGATGATGAATGAGTGAGTGTGAAGCAATATTTCGTTAGATAAATGCAATAAAAGCAAAATAAAAAAAAAATGACCAAACACCCTCCAAGATATATAGTTTAGATGTTGAAGCACAGGCTGTAGCAGCAAATGAGACAATCAAAATGTGCAAGACACATACAAAAACAACAAAGAAATCCCTGATTCATTAAAGGGCTCTGTTTAAATAATTTTAAGGAGGCCCATCTGTCACAGCCCAAACTGTTCAACCAAACTGTTCAACCTTGTCAACCATACCTTTTGGTTTGGTGACAGATACCACAGCAGAGGTCTAGCAGAGTCCAGGTCTCAACAGGTCAGGGCTATTTTGGCACAAAAGTGGTCATAATGTTACATATGTTTACAATGCTAAACATTATGCCCAATATTGTATAGACTCTCATTGTGCCACCTGGGCTGCTCTGTCCCCTCAGGTCATGGCTCCACAAGACCTCTGGGGGTGTGCTGTGGTGTCCAGCACCAAGAGACTGGCAGTGGATCCTTTGGGTGCTGTTGTTTGTTTTGTTAGGCCTCCATGATCGGATTTGGATCTGGGAGTTTAGATGTGGGCCGGCCTGTCATACACTGGGTGGGCCACTGGGTGCCCATGGATCTGTTATCAGTTTACTGGTATGTAACTGTTAATCAGTCTTAATGTGTTAATGTTATGGCAGATCGGTATCTACAAAAAATAGTGCTAACAGGACCATAAGGTGAATTGAATAACACTGATTACCAATTTTACATAACTGGTGACATGTTAGGTGCCAGGTGCCTCTCCTGTCTGCTAAGAGCAGGAAACTGAGGCTAAAATTCACATGTTCTCATCAAAAAGTGGACAATGGAAGACTGGAAAAACATTGATGAGACTTAATTCTTGCCGTGACATTTGGATGGAAACAACATGAAAACATGCATCCATCTTACCTTTTATAAGTGCTTCAGGCTGGTGGTGAAGATTTTCTTTTCCCACTCCGGCCCCTTAGTACCACTTGTTACTGACCATGAACATCCCTTTATGACTAAAGAATATAACACACTATGCCACAAAGCTAAAATCAGCTCAAACTGGTTTTGTGAACTGATTTCAAATGGTCTCCACGCCACCAGATCTAAAACCAGTAGCTGTGAGATTTATGCAGCTGTGGATGGGTGGGAGATTAGCATCATGGATGTGGAACAAACAAATCTGAAGCTATACTATGTGATGTATAGTATATGTATATGTATATACTATATGAATACTATGTGATGTCCAAAATCTCAAAGCAATGTTTCCAGCACCTTGTTGAATCTGTATCAAGAAGAATTATGTCAGTTCTGGCAAAAATGGGTCCATCCCAATATTACTAAGGCTGAATGTGCATATAAATTAGGTGCATTTTATGCTTGAATGATTCATAGGTCATTGTGTGACTAACAAACAAACATTGCTCTAAACATTAGGAAACGTGGAGAACTATTACTCAAGACCACATAAAAATACAAGAGAGTCTGAAACGTAAAGAAAAATATAAATATAAAGGATAAATATGAAGAAATGAGGGGGCTGAAGGCTTTGGCACACTATTGAATATATCTGAATTATAGAGCATGTATGATGAGTAACATGTAAGATTATAGGAGAGTCTCACAACCCCTTTCACTGCAGAGAGATGGAGGATCATGTGGGCTATTTGTGTGTAAGGTACACACGTGGACAAAATTGTTGGTACCCTTCGGTCAATGAAAGAAAAACTCACAATGGTCACAGAAATAACTTTAATCTAACAAAAGTAATAATTAAAAAAAAATTCTATGTATGTTAACCAATGAAAGTCAGACATTGCTTTTCAACCATGCTTCAACAGAGTTATAAAAAAAATAAACACATGGAACAGGCCTGGACAAAAATGATGGTACCCCTATAAAATACTGAAAATAATGTGACCAAAGGGACATGTTAATTCAAGGTGTGTCCACTAATTATCATCACAGGTGTCTACAATCTTGTAATCAGTCAGTGGGCCTATATATAGGGCTCCAGGTCGTCACTGTGTTGTTTGGTGACATGGTATGTACCACACTTAACATGGACCAGAGGAAGCGAAGGAAAGAGTTGTCTCAGGAGATTCGGAAGAAAATTATAGACAAGCATGTTAAAGGTAAAGGCTATAAGACCATTTCCAAGCAGTTAGATGTTCCTGTGACTACAGTTGCACATATTATTCAGAAATTTAAGATCCATGGGACTGTAGCCAACCTCCCTGGACGTGGCCGCACGAGGAAAATTCATGACAAATCAAAGAGACGGATAATCCGAATGGTAACAAAAGAGCCAGAAAGACTTCTAAAGAAATCCAAGGTGAACTTCATGCTCAAGGACATTCAAAGTGTCAGTGCACCATCGTCGTGGTGTCGCCAAAGTGGACTACATGGAGAGACGACCAAGGAGACCCATTGTTGAAAACAAAATCATAAAAAAGCCAGACTGGAATTGCCAAAACTTACATGTGACAACCACAAGCTTTTGGAGATGTCCTATGGCACAGATGAGACAAAAATAAAAACCTTTTTGCAGCACAGTTCAAGCTCTATGTTCACAGACGGGGGAAAATGAAGCATATGAAGAAAAGAACACTGTCCCTACTGAGAAACATGGAGGAGGCTCTGTTATGTTCTGGGGCTGCTTTGCTGCATCTGGCACAGGGTGTCTTGAATCTGTGCAGGGTACAATGACATCTCAAGACTATCAAGGGATTCTAGAGAGAAATGTGCTGGCCAGTGTCAGAAAGCTGGGTCTCAGTCGCAGGTCATGGGTCTTGCAACAGGACAATGACCCAGAACACACAGCTAAAAACACCCCAGAATGGCTAAGAGGAAAACATTGGACTATTCTAAAGTGGCCTTCTATGAGCCCTGACCTCAATCCTATTGAGCATCTTTGGAAGGAGCTGAAACATGCTGTCTGGAAAAGGCACCCTTCAAACCGGATACAACTGGAGCAGCTTGCTCATGAGGAGTGGCCCAAAATACCTGCAGAGAGGCGCAGAAGTCTCATTGACAGTTACAGAAATCGTTTGATTGCAGTGATTGCCTCAAAAGGTTGTGCAACAAACTGTTAAGTTAGGGGTGCCATCATTTTTGTCCAGATCTGTTCCATGAGTTATTTTTTTTTTATAATTCCGTTGAAGCATGGTTGAAAAGCAATGTCTGACTTTCATTGGTTAACATTTATAATATTCTTATTTATTATTACTTTTGTCAGATTAAAGTTATTTTTGTGACCATTGTGAGTTTTTCTTTCATTGACCGAAGGGTACCAACAATTTTGTCAACGTGTGTACATAACTTTAAAACTATTCTCAGCATTTACAAATGCTGTTTATTAAACAAAGCTATAAATGAGTGTGTAAGATAGGGGATGTGTGGTATCAATTGAGAGCTTATTTTAATAAAAAAAAATTGGTTGCATGAAAAAGAGCTCATGTAAAATTACTTTATAAAAGGTAATTAAAAGTGGCCTAATGTACACACAAAAGGGGGACCCAAGTGAGGTGTGGCTAAGCCCTGCAACCACATCCAATTGGACCGATCATCCGTGGGATGGACTGACACAAAGGGACAAAACTGGTCACAATGGTCATAGAAATAACTTTAATCTGACAAAAGTAATAATTAAAAAAAATTCTATGAATGTTAACCAATGAAAGTCAGACATTGCTTTTCAACCATGCTTCAACGGAATTATTTAAAAAAATAAACTCATGGAACAGGCCTTGGACCAAAAAATGATGGTACCCCCTAGAAAATACTGAAAAATAATGTGACCAAAGGGACATGTTAATTCAAGGTGTGTCCATAATTAATTAGCATCACAGGTGTCTAAGCAACGAACAACAAAATTTCCCATATAGTCTAGGTATCACCAGCAAGAATTTGGTGACATGGTGTGTAATTACACTACCATGGACCAGAGGAAGGAAGAAAGAGTTGTCTCAGGAGATTCAAAGAAAAATTATAGACAAGCATGTTAAAGGTAAAGGCTATAAGACCATTTCCAAGCAGCTAGATGTTCCTGTGACTACAGTTGCACATATTATTCAGAAATTTAAGATCCATTGGACTGTAGCCAACCTCCCTGGACGTGGCCGCACGAGGAAAATTCATGACAAATCAAAGAGACGGATAATCTGAATGGTAACAAAAGAGCCCAGAAAGACTTCTAAACAGATCCAAGGTGAACTTCATGCTCAAGGAACATCAGTGTCAGATCGCACCATCCGTCGTTGTTTGAGCCAAAGTGGACTACATGGGAGACGACCAAAGAGGACACCATTGTTAAAAACAAATCATAAAAAAGCCAGACTGGAATATGCCAAACTACATGTTGACAAGCCACAAAGCTTCTGGGAGAATGTCCTATGGACAGATGAGACAAAAATGGAACTTTTTGCCAAGGCACATCAGCTCATGTTCACAGACGGAAAAATGAAGCATATGAAGAAAAGAACACTGTCCCTACTGTGAAACATGGAGGAGGCTCTGTTATGTTCTGGGGCTGCTTTGCTGCATCTGGCACAGGGTGTCTTGAATCTGTGCAGGGTACAAATGAAATCTCAAGACTATCAAGGGATTCTAGAGAGAAATGTGCTGGCCAGTGTCAGAAAGCTGGGTCTCAGTCGCAGGTCATGGCTCTTGCAACAGGACAATGACCCAAAACACACAGCTAAAACACCCAAGAATGGCTAAGAGGAAAACATTGGACTATTCTAAAGTGGCCTTCTATGAGACCTGACCTCAATCCTATTGAGCATCTTTGGAAGGAGCTGAAACATGCTGTCTGGAAAAGGCACCCTTCAAACCGGATACAACTGGAGCAGCTTGCTCATGAGGAGTGGCCCAAAATACCTGCAGAGAGGCGCAGAAGTCTCATTGACAGTTACAGGAATCGTTTGATTGCAGTGATTGCCTCAAAAGGTTGTGCAACAAACTATTAAGTTAGGGGT